>JBBHAA010002698.1:0-246041 GCA_037953035.1 Aquarana catesbeiana
TTCGAATTTCCGAATTTTCCGATTTTTGGATTTCTTGAATATCGAATTTCCGAATTTTAGAATTTCCGCATTTCCGAATTTTTCGAATTTCCAAAATTTTGAATATTCGAAAAAATGTGTTAAACGGGCTTTCGTTCATTTGGATATCTCCGAATTAAGGGATTTGTTGAAATTATTTAAAAAACGAATTCCAAGTGAAACGAATTGCACATGTGTAATATCATGCCCGGCGTGACTCTGGGAGGAGCCCATGGCCAGGCCGGGCTTTTTTCTTTGTTTAGGTTCCTCCAGTATTATACTTTTCTTCACTTATCGGGAATTGTTTAATGAAATACTTGTACACTGCTGGAACCTTTTCTCCCTCACCCTTAGTTATGGTTTCACCTTTCATATTCCCCAATTCACTTTGCTTTGTGCCCCTTTAACAGTCACCAACATAATTACCCCCCCAACTCACTATATTAGCACTAGTTTTATACCATAGTTATACAGAGGATATAAAAAGTCTACACACCCCTGTTGGTAAAATGTCAGGTTTCTGTGATGGAAAAAAAAATGAGACAAAGATAAATCATTTTAGAACTTTTTCCACCTTTTTATTTCTTCTTTTTTTTCGGTCATTCGTTATAATTGAAATTCATAAATTCGAAAATTTGTAAATTCAAAAATCCGAAAAGTCGAAAATCCGGAAATTTGAAAATTTGAAAATTCGAAAATCCAAAAATTTGAAAGAATGAAAATCCAAAAATTCGAAATAATAGCTAACTAACTAATAATAATTATTAAATGATAGGTATTGGAATTTCCTTTCAAATTAGCCTGTTGATGAACATAACGAATACGAATTTATCTGAAGTTACAAATTATCTGAAATAATAAATGCCGCATCTAAACGACTGCAATGTAATGAATTCATAATAATAAATAACAATAATAATAAAAACGTATTATTATTATTAATTATTTCCATTCATTTTGTTTAGATGAGGCATTTTTTATTTCAGATCATTCAGAACTTCAGATAAATTTGTATTTGTTACGTTCACTATCAGCCAAATTTGAAAAGAAACTCCAATACCTATAATTTAATAGTTATTATTAGTTAGTTAGCTATTATTTCGAATTTTCAGATTTTCATTCCTTCGAATTTTTGGATTAATTAATTTAATAGTTAGTTATTGTTAGTTAGTTATTATTTCAAGTTTTTGGATTTTCGGATTTTCCTTTCTTATTTTCGGATTTTCTAATTTCCGAATTTTCGAAATCCGAATTCGGAAATTCAAAAATTCGAAAGAATGAAAATCCGATCATTTCAGAACTTTTTCCACCTTTTTTTTTTTTTTTGGGTCATTCGTTATAATCAAAAATTGTAAATTCGAATATTTGCAAATTGGAAATTCGAAAATCCGGAAATCCGAAAATGCAAAAATTTGAAAATCCAGAAATCCGAAAATGCAAAAAATTAGTAAATTCGAAAAGTCGAAAATTCAAAATTCCGGAAATTTGAAAATTAGAAAATCTGAAAATTTGAAAGAATGAAAATCCGATCATTTCAGAACTTTTTCCACCTTTTTTTTTTTTTTTCGGGTCACTAGTTATAATCGAAAATCGTAAATTCGAAAAGTTGTACATTGGAAATTTGAAAATCCGGAAATTCGAAAATGCAAAAATTTGAAAATCCAGAAATCCGAAAATACAAAAATTTGAAAATCCAGAAATCCGAAAATGCAAAAATTTGAAAATCCAGAAATCCGAAAATGCAAAAATTTGAAAATCCAGAAATCCGAAAATGCAAAAATTTGTAAATTAGTAAATTCGAAAATTCAAAAATCCGGAAATTTGAAAATTAGAAAATCTGAAAATTCGAAAGAATGAAAATCCGAAAATTCAAAATAATAGCTAACTAATTAACTAATAATAACTATTAAATGATAGGTATTGGAATTTCTTTTCAAATCTGGCTATTAGACAAAGTAACAAATACAAATTTATCCGAAGTTACGAATGCCGCATCTAAACGAACAGAACAGATTAATAAGAAATAATATTAATAATAATAAAAAGTCTTTATTATTATTGTTATTGATTACTATTAATAATTCATTACGTTCCGTTTGTTTAGACGCAGCATTCGTTATTTATGATAATTCGCAACCTCGGATAAATTTGTATTGGTTACATTCACTAACTTTGAAAATTTGAAAGGAAATTCCAGTACCTAGAATTTAATAGTTAGTAAATGTTGGTAAAATGTCAGGTTTCAGCTTTTTATAGCACTGATCGCTGTATAATTGTCAATCGACCCAAAAATGTGTCAAAAGTGTAGGATGTGTCTGCCGCAATGTCGCAGTCCCGATAAAAATCGCAGATCTCCGGCATTACTAGTAAAAAAAATATAATAATAAAAATGCCATAAATCTATCCCCTATTTTGTAGATTCTATAACTTTTGCACAAACCAATCAATATACGCTTATTGCGATTTTTATTACCAACAATATGTAGAAGAATACATATCGGCCTAAACTGAGAAAAAAAATTTGCTTTTTTTAAAAATAATTGGGGATATTTATTATAGCAAAAAAGTAAAAAATATTGTTTTCTTTTTTCAAAATTGTCGCTATTTTTTTGTTGATAGCGCAAAAAATAAAAACCACAGAGGTGATCCACCAAAATAAATCTCTATTTGTGGGGGAAAAAGGACGTCAATTTTGTTTGTGTACAGCGTCGCACGACTGCGCAATTGTCAGCTAAAGTAACGCAGTGCCGTAAAATGGCCTGGTCATGAAGGGGGGGGGGGGGTAAATCATCCGGAGGTCTACTGGATATATTGCAGGTAACATGTGCCCACTAGATGGCGGTTCTGATCATACAATATACTGTATATACACAGTACAGAATGTGGGGAATTTCCTTGGAGTCGGGTGGATTTGGATCACAGCTTTTTTTTTTTTTCATACATAGAAACCCTTAAAGTGGAACTTCCTCCCCTCCCCCCCCTCCTCCAGAGCTGACTTCTTCCAGGCTCAGGATCAGCCATCCTGATTGGCCATATCGGGATGGCGTAACCCCCCACGCAAGAGCATATCGATCTACAGTGTCCGGAAGATTGGGAAGAGACAGATGAGAATCCAAGTCTCAGCCAAGCTTGCCGGGTAAGCAGCCCTATAGGGGTTAGGATAGTAATTGTACATTCCACTAGAGGGAGCTATGTACCAAGTGACTGAAAGGTATAGTGGAAATTATTTCCATGAGCAAGGATCCCCAGGGGGCCCCAATCCGCCATATTGTACACTGACATGAACAAGGATCTCCGGGGGCCCCAATCCGCCATATTGTACACTGACATGAACAAGGATCTCCGGGGCCCCAATCCACCATATTGTACACTGACATGAACAAGGATCTCCAGGGGCCCCAATCCACCTTATTGGACACTGACATGAGCAAGGATCTCCGGGGGCCCCAATCCGCCATATTGTACACTGACATGAACAAGGATCTTTAGGGGCCCCAATCCGTCATATTGTACACTGACATGAGCAAGGATCTCCGGGGCCCCAATCCACCATATTGTACACTGACATGAACAAGGATCTTTAGGGGCCCCAATCCGCCATATTGTACACTGACATGAACAAGGATCTTTAGGGGCCCCAATCCGCCATATTGTACACTGACATGAACAAGGATCCCCAGGGGGGCCCAATCCGCCATATTGTACACTGACATGAACAAGGATCTTTAGGGGCCCCAATCCTCCATATTATACACTGACATGAGCAAGGATTTCCGGGGGCCACAATCCGTCATATTGTACACTGACATGAGCAAGGATCTTTAGGGGCCCCAATCCGCCATATTGCACACTGACATGAGCAAGGATCTTTAGGGGCCCCAATCCACCATATTGTACATTGACATGAGCAAGGATCTTTAGGGGCCCCAATCCTCCATATTGTACACTGACATGAGCAAGGATCTCCAGGGGGCCCCAATCCTCCATATTGCACACTGACATGAGCAAGGATCTTTAGGGGCCCCAATCCACCATATTGTACATTGACATGAGCAAGGATCTTTAGGGGCCCCAATCCACCATATTGTACACTGACATGAGCAAGCATCTTTAGGGGCCCCAATCCACCATATTGTACACTGACATGAGCAAGGATCTTTAGGGGCCCCAATCCACCATATTGTACATTGACATGAGCAAGGATCTTTAGGGGCCCCAATCCACCATATTGTACATTGACATGAGCAAGGATCTTTAGGGGCCCCAATCCACCATATTGTACACTGACATGAGCAAAGGTCTTCAGGGGCCCCAATTCGCCACTGGAGGATCTGCATTTATATTTTTCTTGTGCGAATGGGAAAGGTTTCCAGGTTGAATGTGTGAATCAGGAAAATACCACATTATGGCCACTAGATGGAGTTGAAGTCCATAGTAAATAGTATTTATTACATATGATCATCAGCGCCATCTGGTGACCATAATGTGGTACTGTGGTTCCTGATTCACACATTCAACCTGGAGAGAAAATAGCCTAATAACATTTGATTTTGCCCAAGAAAGAACGCACATGCACAGGCCGAAGGGCTCCTAAATGTTTAATTTTGAAACAGAGATTTCAGATGTGTTTTATAAGACAACCGAGTACATAGGAATACATGATCCATGGGGGGAGCAGTGGTGGGTAAAGGGGCCCCTATATGGGTACACACCACCCAATGGGCAGCCTCATACCCTTTTGCCGAATGTGCTTCCCAGTTCTGGCACCTCATTACTGGAAAGGGGTTTAACTTTGGGCGTGTTTTTACAACAGATGATTCTTCATGGGTATTAAATCAACACAATAAAAACACTTTGGGGTGGAGCTGTTTGTCCTGTGAAACTGCATGTACATTCATTCCATGTGAATGGGGGGCAAAATTGAATGTTATTGGGCTTTTTTATCTCCAGATTGAATGTGTGAATCAGGAAAGTACCGCATTATGGTCACTAGGTGGAGCTGATGATCATAAGAAACAAATACTTATTTACTATGGTCGGCAGCTCCATCTAGTGGACATGATATGGTATTTTCCTGATTCACACAATTTGGAAAGTACCACATTATGGTCACTAGATGGCACTGACGATCATAAGTAACAAGTATTTTTTACTATGGTTGGCGGCTCCATCTAGAGGCCATGATATGGTATTTTCCCTGATTCACACATTCAACCCGGAGAGGTTTATGTTGCAATTAATGTTGGTGTGTATTTTTGCATACCATGAACCTCTTCTTTTTCCTTTTTCTTAGTATTATATCGGGGTGTAATTATGAAAAATATGCTTGGGGCAAAATCGAATGTTCTCAGGTCATATTCTCTCGGATTGAATGTGTGAATTGGAAACATGCGGCTTTATGGCCACTAGATGGCACTGACCATCCTATGTGTGCTTCTCTGCGCCATCTAGTGGCCATAATGAGGTATTTTACCATTCACACATTCAATTTGTGAGAATATAGCCTGAGAAAATTCGATTTTGTAGAGAACGAATGTATGTGAAGTTTTGATGGACAAACAGCTATGCAGTTTTTTTTTTTTTTTTTTTTTTTTTATCAATACAACCCTTAGTGTGCGGATATGGTGTGTGCGACTGTGAATCCATTTCCTCTGACTACTTTCTTTTTCTTTTATACGTTCTCAGCAGTGTAATCAGGGCCCCTAGGGTCTTGTATGGGGTCCTTATGATCCCCCAATGATTGGAGGTGACAGCTGGATTATTACTGCTCTCCTCTTCTTCTCTTTCCGCTTTGATGTGGCGGCGGAATGCACGCTGTGTTTGGCCATCCAGCTTCTTCCTCCCATCCCTCAGCCCATCCTCCATGGAGCCCCGCCCTGTGCCATTTGCACTGTTGGGTTATTGCCAGGTTCTTGTTATGTCACGGGAAGATTCTCATGTGTCATGAGACCAAACAGCATCAACACTTTTCACCAGTGTGCGACCCGTAAGAAGGGCGCAGGGGCGCGGCCCCCCCCTATCTATGTGCCCGCCCCCTAATCTACATGCGGGCACCGGACGCATGGATCCCAATGGGGTTTTTTGTTTTTTTTAAGCACATGATTAGAGCCTGAGGCTCTAATTGGCTTAAAAAAAGGGTGGGCTCGGGGCGCAGAGCACTGCGCCCCGAGCCCACACAGTTGTGTGACAATAGCAAATTCGCTATTGTCTTCCTGCTTCTCCTCCCGGCCAATCTCAGCTCAGGAAGCAGGTCCTGAGACGCAGGGGAAGCCGAGGAGGAGGGAGGAGACACAGGGGAAGCCGAGGAAGAGGAGGATGGAGGAGACGTGGGGAAGCCGAGGAGGATGAGGGAGGAGACGCGGGGAAGCCGAGGAGGAGAAGTGAGGAGACGCAGGGGAAGCCGAGGAGGAGGAGGGAGGATACGCGGGAAAGCCGAGGAGGAGGAGGGAGGATACGCGGGAAAGCCGAGGAGGAGGAGACACAGGGGAAGCCGAGGAGGAGGAGGGAGGAGACACAGGGGAAGCCGAGGAGGAGGAGGGAGGAGACGTGGGGAAGCCGAGGAGGAGGAGGGAGGAGACGCGGGGGAAGCCAAGGAGGAGAAGGGAGGAGACATGGGGAAGCCGAGGAGGAGGAGGTAGGAGACGTGGAGAAGCTGAGGAGGGAGGAGACGCGGGGGAAGCTGAGGAGGAGGAGGAAGGAGACGCGGGGAAGCCGAGGAGGAGGAGGAAGGAGACGCGAGGAAGCCGAGGAGGAGGAGGGAGGAGACGCGGGGGAAGCCAAGGAGGAGGAGGGAGGAGACATGGGGAAGCCAAGGAGGGAGGAGACATGGGGGAAGCTGAGGAGGAGGAGGGAGGAGACATGGGGAAGCCGAGAAGGAGGGAGGAGACGCGGGGGAAGCTGAGGAGGAGGGAGGAGACGCGGGGAAGCCGAGGAGGAGGGAGGAGACGCGGGGAAGCCGAGGAGGAGGGAGGAGATGCGGGGAAGCCGAGGAGGAGGGAGGAGACGCGGGGAAGCCGAGGAGGAGGGAGGAGATGCGGGGAAGCCGAGGAGGAGGGAGGAGACGCGGGGAAGCCAAGGAGGAGGGAGGAGACGCGGGGAAGCCGAGGAGGAGGGAGGAGATGCGGGGAAGCCGAGGAGGAGGGAGGAGACGCGGGGAAGCCGAGGAGGAGGGAGGAGACGCAGGGAAGCCGAGGAGGAGGAGGGAGGAGACGTGGGGAAGCCAAGGAGGGAGGAGACATGGGGGAAGCTGAGGAGGAGGAGGGAGGAGACGCGGGGAAGCCGAGGAGGAGGGAGGAGACGCGGGGAAGCCGAGGAGGAGGGAGGAGACGCGGGGAAGCCGAGGAGGAGGGAGGAGACGCGGGGAAGCCGAGGAGGAGGGAGGAGATGCGAGGAAGCCGAGGAGGAGGGAGGAGACGCGGGGAAGCCGAGGAGGAGGGAGGAGACGCGGGGAAGCCGAGGAGGAGGAGGTAGGAGACGTGGAGAAGCTGAGGAGGGAGGAGACGCGGGGGAAGCTGAGGAGGAGGAGGAAGGAGACGCGGGGAAGCCGAGGAGGAGGAGGAAGGAGACGCGGGGAAGCCGAGGAGGGAGGAGACGCGGGGAAGCCGAGGAGGGAGGAGACGCGGGGAAGCCGAGGAGGGAGGAGACGCGGGGAAGCCGAGGAGGGAGGAGGGAGGAGACGCGGGGAAGCCGAGGAGGAGGTAGGAGACGCGGGGGAATTGACTTAAAAAAAGGGTGGGCTCAGGGTGCAGAGCACTGCGCCCCATGCCCACCCAGTTGTGTGACAATAGCAAATTAATATTCACTATTGTCTTCCTGATTCTCCTTCTGCCCAATTAGGAAGCAGGTCCTGTGACCCATCACTCATTTGGCTGAGAGGAGAAGCAATCCTATTGGCTGCCTAGGAGGATGAGGGAGGACGGCGCCGAGAGGTGCGGGTGACCCGACGGGGGGGGGGATGCAGGTGGCCGAGCGACCAGGGTAGGATGGGCTGTGGGTGCATTGTTTGCCTCCCCCCAAAAAAATATACCACCAGCCACCACTGCTTTTCACTGTGATGATGTCACATGACCATGTACAGCCAATGTGGTGAAATTTGGCAGCATGATGATATCCTGTGATCTCTTTGAGCCAGCATAAGATAAGCTGAGTGTGGAATTATGCTATGTGACCATGAAGAGCCAATGTACATAAAGCTGGTAATGTAATGAGGTCATGTGATCATTTATAACCAATGTCATGAAAACTGGTAATGTAATAAGGTCATGTGTTCTTTCATATTGAATGTAGCAATTAAAAGTTGGCAGTGTAATATGTCTTCTTCCTGAATCTCGGTGATCTTTGTGTATTTCTCCCAGATCTGAGCAGTAATCCAGTGTGAGACTTCCTGTAATAAAGACCCCCCACTGCTGCTCTCTCTCCTTGTGCAGGGGGACTGGTCTTGTCTCCGCCCCCTCTTGTAGTTTTCTGTAGTGGGTGGAGCCTAATGGGTCCCTCCCACAGCTCTGCTCTCTGCACAAACTATGTACAGCACAGTGATGATGTCACTGTTACTTTTACTAAATAATATCTGGTCTTGAATACATTTGGAGAATACTAGACATGTGCAATTCGTTTAGTTCCGAATTCGTTTTTTACCAAATTTAGACAAATTCGGTAATTTTCTAATTTTTCCGGGAATTCGGAAATCCAAAAATAACAATGAAAATCTGAAATGATAACCAACTAATAATAACTTAACTATTACCAACTATTAAAATATAGGTATTGGAATTTTCCTTCAAATTTGGCTGTTAGTGAACGTAACAAATATAAATTTATCTAAAGTTACAAATTATCCGAAATAAATAATGCCGCATCTATCTAAACGACTGGAATGTAACAAATTAATAACAATAAATAATAATAAAAACGTATTATTATTCTTAATTTGTTCCGTTCAATTTGTTTAGATGCGGCATTATTTATTTCGGATAAATTCGTATTCGTTACTTTCACTAACAGCCAAATTTGAAAGGAAATTCCAAACCTATAATTTAATAGTTATTATTATTTCGAATTTTTGGATTTTTGGATTTTTTCATTTCCGAATTTCCCAATTTTCTAAATCCGAATTTCCGAAAAAAAAAAATGAATGAAACGAAAACTAATGAATTTTCCGGCAGTGCACATGTCTAGAGAATACAAAGTGGATTTATATCCTTTGTGGCTATTGAGAAATGTATTTGAATGAAAGTTTTTGTGCCCGGAATTCGACTTAAAGTATATTATATGTAATAAATGACAGTATTGGATGGAGTAGGATAAGGAATGGAACCCCTGTCAGGTTTTGATTCCTGTCTGTGTCCCTACAGGTGAGAATTACTCATTACTTACTGTTGTCACCAAAACAGGAAATGATGGGAAACCCAAGATTTTTACAGTTGGCACCAAAACAGGAACAGAGGGGAAATCTTCAGATGGAGACACTCGTTCTGGGATAGTTCTCTCTTTGGAGAGATTTCATCTCACTTCCTGTTGTGTCTCTGGGATAGGAAGTGCAGGTAAATCTCCCCAGTGGGGACAGACAGTAATAAAACAACTGGTTTATTACAGGGACAGAGGGGAAATCTTCCGATAGAGACACTCATTCTGGGATAATTCTCACTTTGGAGAGATTTCATCTCACTTCCTGTTGTGTCTCTGGAACAGGAAGTGATGGGATATCCAAGATTTGACAGGTGTTGCCAGAACAGGAACAGAGGGGAACTCCTCCGATGGAGACACTCGTTCTGGGATAATTCTCACTTTGGAGAGATTTCACTTCCTGTTGTGTCTCTGGGACAGGAAGTGCAGGTAAATCTCCCCAGTGGGAACATAGACAGTAATAAAACAACTGGTTTATTACAGGGACAGAGGGGAAATCTTCCGTTTGAGACACTCGTTCTGGGATAATTCTCACTTTGGAGAGATTTCATCTCACTTCCTGTTGTATCTCTGGAACAGGAAGTGATGAGATATCCAAGATTTGAAAGGTGTTGCCGGAACAGGAACAGAGGGGAACTCCTCCGATGGAGACACTCGTTCTGGGATAATTCTCACTTTGGAGAGATTTCACTTCCTGTTGTGTCTCTGGGACAGGAAGTGCAGGTAAATCTGCCCAGTGGGGACATAGACAGTAATAAAACAACTGTTTACCACTTAATGAAAAACCAAACCAAAGCTATTTTGTATGGATTGGTAGAATTTAGATTCCCCTCCCCCCCCCCCTAAAAAAAAACCTCCTCTAGAGAAATACTTCATTGTAAGGCCTGAGCAGTTCATCTTTAATCTTACAAACATCACATATCAAGTGCATCGTAACAACATATAAAAGACGAAGACAACATATAAAAAGTGCTGACAGGCAGCTGTGTCCCCATGTGAACCCCAGCGGTGCAGTAAATGGGGTGACATTACATCGCCCCCTACATGTCCGCCTTGTTCCCGCATCTGGTGCCAGCTCCCGCCCCCTGTACATCCAGGCCGTCGCATTTCCCTTTGCAGCTCAGAAATGGACCGGTCCTGAATTGTACCTGAACTCTGCAGCCGTGGAACATGATAAGTCAGTGTAGTGTCACTCTCTGGCTGCTCTCACTGTGACATCATCTCGTGTGTCCCATGCAGACACTCTCGCTCTCTTCCGCTCACTCACATACGCCCCTCCCCCCCCGACATGGGGGGAGGGGCGATCGGATGCCCGTTGGGCCGGGGTACGCGCACCTCCCCCACATTCAGACTCAGTCACACCGCGTTTTTTGCGTCTTCGGGATCAGTCTCGCAGTCTTCATACGCTCCATTTTTTTGTTTTTCCTGCGGGGGTTGCTCGGTCGTCAGCCGGGGGGGCGCTCGGTCAGGGCCTCCTGCATCTGTTGGCGGCAGCGGGTGTAGCGCTGGACGATCTGGCGCATGTGCTCCTCCTCCTCCCGCTGCAGGATGCGCAGGAAGTTCTGCAGCTCCGGCATGCTGAAAGCGTCCCACTGCAAGAGACAAAACACATTGGTTAACCCCTTCCATACCGGGCACTTTACCCCCCACCCTTCCTGCCCAGGACAATTTTCAGCTTTCAGCGCTGTTGCACTTTGAATGACAATTGCGCGGTCATACAACGCTGTACCCAAACTACATTTTTATCATTTTTTCCCCACAAATAGAGCTTTCTTTTGGTGGTATTTGATCACCTCTGGGGGTTTTTTATTTTTTGCTAAACAAAGTAAAAAAGACCGAAATTTTAGGGGAAAAAAAAAGTTTTTCTTTGTTTCTGTTATAAAATTTTGTTTTCTCCTTCACTGACGGGCACTGATGAGGCTGCACTGATAAGTAGAATTCATGGGCACTGATACATGGCACTGATGGGCACTGATAGGTGGCACTGATGAGTAGCTACTAACAGGCATTACTGACTGGCATCTGAAGGGCACAGACTGGCAGCTGATGGGCACTGATGAGGCAGCACTGATGGGCACTGATGAGGCTGCACTAATGGGCACTGATGAGGCGGCACTGATGGGCACTGATAAGGTGGCACTGATGAGGTGGCACTGATGGGCACTGATATGTAGAATTGATGGGCACTGATAGGCGGCACTGATATGCAGCCCTTATGGCCACTGATACGCAGCACTGATGGGCACTAATAGGTGGCACTGATTGGATTCACTGATAGGCAGCACTGATGGGCACTGATAGGTGGCACTGATAGATAGCACTGGATAGGCAGCACTGATGAGGAGCTACTAACAGGCATTACCTACTGGCATCTGAAGGGCACTGACAGACATTACTGATGGGGCACTGATTGGCACATTTATAGGCACTGATTGCCACTTTGATGGGCATGACAGGCATTACTGATGGGGCACTGATTGGCACATTTATAGGCACTGACAGGCGTTACTAATGGGGCACCGATTGGCAGCTGATGGGCACCTTTCTTGGGGGCTGTGCTGATTATCAGCACAGACCCCCCCCCCCCCTCTGACAGGGAGAGCTGCCAATCGGCTCTCCCTGTTGGTGCGAACCGAGGAGAGCTGTTTACCGCCACCTCCTGGTTCAGGCTGTGATCAGCTGTGATTGGTCACAGCTGATCACGTTGTAAGGAGCTTCCGTCAGAGGATCCTTACCACGATCATAGATGCGTTGTGTCAGAGTAACACACCGCATCACCGATCACCGGGAGCGCGCCGGCATGTTATCCTGAAAGACGTCATATGACGTCCAATCAGGATAACAGAACCACCGCCCGTCCGTCATTCTGCTATAGGCCAGGCGGGAAGTGGTTAAAGAAGCCGTTTTCTCTTCTGAATAGATGTCGCTTGATTATGGGCAATAGGAAAATACCACATTATGACCACTAGATGGAGCTGAGGAGCACATGAAATACGTCTTTGTAACAAGAGATACAATGTAACAATTTTAGAGAACGCTAGAGGGAATTAGCAAATACATTTAACTATTAGCTACAAAGACAAATGGATCTCTTATGCTCCTCGGCGCCACCTAGTGGCCATAATGTGTTATTTAATCCATAATCAAACTGTCATGCTGGTATCTGACACCCACCCAAGATATGTGTCCTCTATTACATCATGCTGATTTCACCAAACCCTGGACCCCCCCCCCCAGAGCTATGAGAAGCCACTGGAATGACCAGACTGAAATGTCACCTTTGGGTGGATGCGATTTCAGTTTACTGCAGCCAACAAGAACAAACGATTATCTGATCAACTGCAATATCTTATCAATCAAAGCCAATACCACTAATCTGTACTTCCCTTTTAACGCTTGAGTTCCGGTCACACTGATGCAGTGCTGGATTCATAGCGATTTCTGTGCGTTTCCCGCACCACATCACAATCGCACTCTATTCATGCGAACTGCTGCGAGTGCCAATGTTAAGTTAATGACACCTCAAAAAAAAATAAAAATAAAAAGGGTTGCAAAATGCAGTGTAATTGGCTGAACCAGATCACATGACCCAATGCGATCCGATTCCAGTGTGGCAAAAAAAAAAAATGCATGCACCTTTTTGTTGCGGGTGCAGTGCGATTTGAGCCATACAAAATGAATAGGCTCAAATCGCACTGAAAAGAATCGCATGTGATGTGAACAGCAATGCGGTGCGATTCCTGTCTGAATCATATGCGAATTCCTGCACTGCATCAGTGTGAACTAGCATAGGAATCAATGGGAACTCAGATAATTCATTCCACAGTGACTTCTATTGTATGCATTACCACATGTGGCCAGAGGTGGGGGGGCGCCGGAGACACTCGGAAACCGTTCGGAGCCGCTCAGATGCACTCAGAAACAGTTGGAGAGGCTCGGAAACACTCAAGAACCGAATGTTTTGGCGCCACCCCCGCACCTCTGGCCAAATGAGGTACTGCACACCACAGAGGCTTGAATCCTGCTCGTTTTGCGAGACAACGCTCGCAAACTGAGTCAGGATTTAAAAAAAATAATAGCTCATATTGCGAAACGCTCGCAAAACCGCATTACTCGCAATCCGAGGTGTTACTGTATTTTATATTTATTACAATTTTATTTTTTTAACAATTTTTGTTGGGGAGCCCCGTTAGGGGGCTTTGGTGAAATATCAGGAGTCTAAACAGGTGGGGGAGGGGGGTAATCTGCACTACACAGGGCGTTTAGTGTGTGCCCAGGCACACCTGGCACAACCTGTGCGCACACCTACGTGTGACGCTGAGCCTCCACGATTGAATGAACTGAAATCCAAGAAATGAAAGGGGGTGGGGCCAGGGACAGTCAGGCTGGGGAGGAACAGCTAGATGATGCTGGACGTCCTCCAGCCAGGCGGGCTCTGACTTGCTGCAGCTTCTGATGCACATGGTGAGGAGCTCACAGTGTGCGGTGAAATCAGAGGAAGCCGTTTCAGTCCAGGAGAGGAGCCGCTACAACTGTGCATGACTGTGGGGGGGGGTTAAATATTTCATGAGACGGGAAGCGTGATATTTTTTTGGTTGTTCCCCTTTGCTCGACCTGCGGAGTTGCAGAACGAGAAGTGAGACTACCCAGAGGGAACAGATGCCGGTGACGTCATGGCGAAGCGCAGGGAAGGAACTCACATTGACTTCTCCGGTCTCGTTCTCCTTCAGCACGAAGCTCAGAGACTTCTCGCACGGTCCGGCCAGCAGACGCAGCTTCAGCGGCTCCTCCTCATCCGATAATTTCTTCTGGCAGACTGCGGAGAGACAACAAACGTTTCGGGGGTTTTTTTATTTCATTTTTAACTTTTTTTTTTACATTTTTTTTTTTTTCATTTTGTTCACACTATATACAGTAGTCGTGTCTGAGCACATCTTCTGGTGTTCTGTCAGAATTTAGAATTTTAATCGATTTGAAAATATCGAATATACGAAACAAATCCAAAAACGAATCGTTGTAACATAATGAATGTGACTGCAAAATTAAAGTGAAGCTCCACCCCCAAAAATTAAATCTCAGCAGCTACAAATACTGTAGCAGCTGACTAATGCTGGCCATACACTATACAAAAAAAAAAAAAAAAAAAAGAATCGGCCAAAATTCAGTCATTTGGCCAGTTTGTTCGTTTTTCGGCCAGGTAATGGGCACAAAATCGATCATCGTTGGAACGTTTTTGAGCCTTTTTTCTGTTCTAGGCAGTAGTAAAATACCACCACTAGATGGAGCTGAGGAGCACAGGAGATACAAACATCTTTGTGACAAGAGATACAATGTAATCATATACCAACTAGAGATGTGCATGATGGGAAAATTAGTTTTAGTTTTTTTTAAAGCGGAGCTCCACCCAAAATCGATCATCGTTGGGGCTTTTTTGAGCCAAAAAACAAAGGACAAGATTTGGAAACTTTCTGCCAAACGAACGATAAATTGAAAGGGTAATGCGTTTCCCGTCAAAAACTGTTTGCTCTAGGTATATGTAAAAAAAAAACGAACGAAAAATTGATTCATTTATGTCCACTGAACGATTTATCGGTCATTACATGATGCACACCTCCCAACAATTTGAGATGGGAATGAGGGACACCTACTAGCAAATGTATGTAGACATAGGACACGCCCCCCTGCCACACCTCCTTAAAGGCGAAGTAACCAAAAAAAGTTAATCAAAGTCACAAGGGCTTTTTTTTTTTACCACTACTATTCCTTTTATATTGGCTTTCAAAATTTACAAATGCAGCAATTTAGAATTTAGGTGAAAGGTTTAGCTCTGGGAAATAATTTTTAAAAGATAAAAAGCGCATTTTATATACAACGCTATTGATCAGACCGAAATGAGGGACAATTGAGGAGGAATGAGGGACATTGTTCCAAATCAGGGACAGTCCCTCGAAATCAGGGACAGTTGGGAGCTATGCAGGATGGCACTAAACGTTTGCTCTCACGGCCGAATGTTCGTTTTTTCGGAAATGGGTTTGGCCGATTTTTCGTATAGTGTATGGCCAGCATAAGTATAAGGACACTTACCTGTCCCAGGATCCAGCAGTTCCTCAATCGGCTTCGGGTGCAGGCACTAGCATCTGAAGTAAGGGAAACAGGAAGTGAAGCTTTGCGGCTTCACAGCTGGTTTCCTACTGCGCATGCACAAGTTGAAAAATCCCATTGTGAATGATCCTGTAGACTGTGGGGGGGGGGTGCAAACTTTGGTCTCAGTTCACCGCAGCGATCTGAGTTGGAGGCGGGAGTGGGTACCTGTTAAAACCAGGTACCTGCTCCCAATAGAGGGGGGAGGGAGCAAACAAGCAGGGGGGGGGGGGGAGAGGAGCAGGTACCTGGTTTTGACAGGGACCCACTCCCGCCTCCAACTCAGATCGCTGCGGTGAACTGAGACCAAAGTTTGCACCCCTCCCCCCCACAGACTACAGAACCATTCACGATGGGATTTTTCAAAGATTTCCTTATACTTATGCTGGCCGAACACTATACGTAAGATCGGCCAAACCCATTTTAGAAAAAACGAACATTCGGCCGTGAGAGCAAAACAATAGCGCCATCATGTAATGACCGATAAATCGTTCAGTGGACATAAATGAATCAATTTTTTGGTAGTTTTTTTTTACATATACTTAGTGCAAATAGTTTGGACGGGAAACCCATTAACTTATCAATTTCACGTTCGTTCGGCAGAAAATTTCCAAATTTGTCCCTCGTTTTTTTTCGGCTCAAAAACGCCCCAATGTCGATCGATTTTGGGAGGAGCTCCGCTTTAATGAAATCCAAACGAAACGAATTTTCCCATCATGCACATCTCTAGTTGGTATGTGATTACATTGTATCTCTTGTCTCAAAGACATATGTGTGTCCTGTGCTCCTCAGCTCCATCTAGTGGTGGTATTTTGCTACTGCCTATAACAGGAAAAGAGAAAATAGCCTTAAGAAATTTTATTTTTTCTCTAATTTGCATGAAACAAATGTACATGCCGATTCACTGGAGCAATTGTTTTTTTTTTTTATAAAGAGACCCCTTTGTGGTTTTCCTCTTTCAGCAGGCGTGCAATCGAATGTATTCCTCAGCGATCCCATCCCCCCCCCGTGCACACAGAGAACGCTCTGGAAAGAAGTGACCTTTTGTTATATAAACTTCTATGGAACGTGTTTAGATTTCTCCTCTTCCAGGATCCTCTGCACAGTCTCATCTCCACCTCTCGGCAGCAGAGTTATTATCCTGCCCTGTGAGCTCCTCCATATCAGGTCTATCAGATAGGAAGCCCAATGGGCAAGTGAAGGAGACTGACAACGCTGCTGCTAATCGAGAGGCGGCGGTTTAACGTTGTCACCCTGCAACAGGAAGTGCTGTTACTGGCGGGATCTCTTTTAGGTAAGAAACCCTGCAAATGGATTCAAAAGAAATTATTTGGCTAAAGTGGACCTAAGCCTAACGTACCTAGACCCTGCGCATGCGCACACATGCCACGGGTCACTCCGGGAAGCCCTTGCAGCATTTCTGTCTCCTGGGATTTCTAAGTCGTGCATCCCTGGAAGCAGCTTTGCGGAATCTCGTGAATGCGCAGAAATGCCACCGGTGTACCGGCGGGCCCAATGTGTTTCTGCCAAGATGTCAGTGGAGCAGCGGATAGTGTCATTAGTGGGAGGAGTTATGCAAATATAAGAATGCCTTGATGGGGGAGTGTCAGTATGGTGGAGTGGGCGTTCCTAGGCAGGCTGTATTTGCATAAGTAACGCCCACATGTGACGCCATAGGTGTGCACAGCCTATTGCATTAGGGTGCGCACCCCAAAGCTCAAACACACATGGGTGCGCATGTGTATATATATATACCGACGATGTCAGCAGAGCGGCGGATAGTTTCATTAGGGCAGAGACTGGTGTAAGCAGGCTAGTGGATGCTGTCAGTAGATATTCATTTTATTACAGTAGTGCCTTGGATTATGAGCAAGAAGAATGCTTGTAATCCAAAGCACTCGTATATCAAAGCGAGTTTCCCCATCAATGGGAACTCAGATAATTTTTTCCACAGTGACTTTTATTGTATGCAGTACCGCATGTGGCCAGAGGCGGGGGGGGCGCCGGAGACACTCGGTAAAACTCGGAAACCGCTCGGAGCCGCTCAGATGCACTCGGAAACAGTCAGAGAGGCTGGGAATGGAGAGGAGAGTCGGGAATGGAGTGTTTCCGAGTGGCTCCGAGTGCATCCAAGCAGCTCCGAGTGTCACCAGTGCCCCCCCCCCCCCCCCCGCACCTCTGGCCAAATGCAGTACTGCACATCACAGAGGCTTGAATCTTGCTAGTTTTGCAAGACAACGCTCGCAAACCGAGTCAGGATTTTCAAAAAAATAATTGCTCATATTGCGAAACGCTCATAAAACCGCGTTGCTCACGGCTCTGGAGAAGAGCAGCGTATGGAGCAAGATAAAGCCAGATTCCAAGGACTACTTTTTTTTCAAATTTTTTTTTACAGGGACAATTTTTAGAAATATTTCATTTATTTATTATTATTAATATTTTATATAAAATTTGATTTTTTTTATAGTAAGGTGACGTTCCCCCCACACACATGAATTGTTTTAGAGGGTGACAACACTTTTCAGAGCCTGCAGTACTGCACCCTCTGTGTCACTGCCCCGCCCCCCTGTTCATTCTCTTTACTAGCAGTGAACACAACTACCAGCAGGGGCCGCCAGTAGGAATTGTGGGACCCTATGCAGCCTGCCTGACAGGACCAACCAGAGGGGTAGGCAGGACAGGCGGCTGGCTTGGGTACTTCAGCAGGAGGGGGAGCAAAAAAAGGACAAGACCTTCACCCTATGCTGCTAAAGTAGTTTGCAGCTCATTGAAGGGGGGAGGGGGTGGTCAGGCGCTCATGGACCTTCTCTCTGTACAGATTCCCCTTTCTACTCTCTGTACACGCACCAAAGTACTTTCCCCTCCCCCCCAGCCCCTTACAGAGCAGACACGCCCACTGCAAGCCTGATTTCAGATGATGTGTGAAAACTCAGTTTACAGTCAGATTTCAGACAATAACAGCACTGAAAGGAACGACTGAAATAAACACAAATGAAGGGAGTTATAAATAGTTACATTGTATTTCTTCTCTCAAAAAAATCAAAGAGATTGGAATCCGCCACCCACCTCCCCACCCCCGCTCTGCGCGGCGCGGAACGTCTTTCTATTCAAGTGACAGACATCCGGCTGATTCTTCTATAGATGATGACATCACAGAGAAGTCTCTTCTGTGTACCGATCATCCATGAAGTGCGAATGAACATGAATACATTTGTGTCTAAATGTGTCTATAGGCAATTTTATTCTTTGCTTTTTGCAGTTTGTGTCATCAACAGCCAGGTTCAGCCTCCCTACGGGCCCTGGTGTCACAGAGACAGGAAGTGATGGGAAATCCAAGATTATAGTTGTCACCTGAACAGGAATACAGGAGAAATCTTACAATGGGGCACTGGCGGTTGGTCAGATGATCGGTCAATCGGTTCCCACATTTACCCCATCTAGGTCGTGGGCTTTTCCTCCCTCCTCCTCCTCAGCTTCTCCGCGTCTCCTCCCTCCTCCTCCTCGACATCCCCGCGTCTCCTCCCTCCTCCTCCACGGCTTCCCCGCTTCTCCTCCCTCCTCCTCCTCCGCTTCCCTACGTCTCCTCCCTCCTCCTCCTCGGCTTCCCCGCTTCTCCTCCCTTCTCCTCCTCAGCTTCCCCGCTTCTCCTCCCTCCTCCTCCTCCAATTCCCCGCGTTTCCTCCCTCCTCTTCCTCGGCTTCCTCGCTTCTCCTCCCTCCTCCTCCTCCGCTTCCCTACGTCTCCTCCCTCCTCCTCCTCTGCTTCCCTACGTCTCCTCCCTCCTCCTCCTCAGCTTCCCCGCTTCTCCTCCCTCCTCCTCCTCCGATTCCCCGCGTTTCCTCCCTCCTCTTCCTCGGCTTCCTCGCTTCTCCTCCCTCCTCCTCCTCAGCTTCTCCACGTCTCCTCCCTCCTCCTCCGCTTCCCGCGTCTCCTCCCTCCTTCTCCTCGGCCTCCCCGCATCTCAATCCTCCTCCTCCGCTTCCCGCGTCATCTCCCTCCTCCTCCTCGGCTTCCCCTCGTCTCCTCCCTCCTCCTCCTCGGCTTCCTCGCGCCTCCTCCTCCTCCTCGGCTTCCTCGCGTCTCCTCCCTCCTCCTCCTCGGCTTCCCCGCGTCTCCTCCCTTCTCCTCCTCAGCTTCCCCGCGTCTCCTCCCTCCTCTTCCTCGGCTTCCCCGCGTCTCCTCCCTCCTCCTCCTCGGCTTCTCTGCGTCTCCTCCCTCCTCCTCCTCCTCCTCCTCGGCTTCCTCGCATCTCCTCCCTCCTCCTCCTCGGCTTCCCCGCGTCTCCTCCCTCCTCCTCCTCGGCTTCTCCGCGTCTTCTCCCTCCTCTTCCTCGGCTTCCCCGGGTCTCCTCCCTCCTCGGCTTCCCCGCGTCTCCTCCCTCCTCCTCCTCGGCTTCCCCGCATCTCCTCCCTCCTTCTCCTCAGCTTCCCCGCGTCTCCTCCCTCCTCCTCCTCGGCTTCCCTATGTCTCCTCCCTCCTCCTCCTCGGCATCCCCGCATCTCCTCCCTCCTTCTCCTCAGCTTCCCCGCTTCTCCTCCCTCCTCCTCCTCCGATTCCCCGCGTTTCCTCCCTCCTCCTCCTCGGCTTCCCCGCGTCTCCTCCGTCCTCCTCCTCGGCTTCCCTATGTCTCCTCCCTCCTCCTCCTCGGCATCCCCGCGTCTCCTCCCTCCTTCTCCTCAGCTTCCCCGCGTCTCCTCCCTCCTCCTCCTCCGATTCCCCGCGTTTCCTCCCTCCTCCTCCTCGGCTTCCCCGCGTCTCCTCCCTCCTCCTCCTCAGCTTCCCCGCTTCTCCTCCCTCCTCCTCCTCGGCTTCCCTACGTCTCCTCCCTCCTCCTCCTCAGCTTCCCCGCTTCTCCTCCCTCCTCCTCCTCCGATTCCCCGCGTTTCCTCCCTCCTCTTCCTCGGCTTCCTCGCTTCTCCTCCCTCCTCCTCCTCAGCTTCTCCACGTCTCCTCCCTCCTCCTCCTCCGCTTCCCGCATCTCAATCCTCCTCCTCCTCCTCAGCTTCCCCGCGTCTCCTCCCTCCTCCTCCTCAACTTCCCCTGCATCTCCTCCCTCCTCCTCCTTGACTTCCCCGCATCTCCTCCCTCCTCCTCCTCGGCTTCCCCTGCATCTCCTCCCTCCTCCTCCTTGGCTTCCCCGCATCTCCTCCCTCCTCCTCCTCGACCTCCCCGCATCTCCTTCTTACTTCCTGTTGTGTCTCTTGGACAGGAAGTGACTGAAAATCCATAAAGTTACAGCTATTATTAGAACAGGAATAGAGGAGAAATCTCCCAATGGGGACACCTTTTCCAGTACCAATAGTCTAAGGGTAGATTTCCTTTCACCTTGGAGAGATTTCTTCTTATTTCCTGTTGTGTCTTTAGGACAGGAAGTGAAGGGAAATCTCCCCAACAGGACAGAGGTTCTAACAATTCCCTCTTCCATCCAAAGCTTATATTATTATATTGGTTAAAGACACACTATTCTTACATATTTATATATTTTGTATATAATTTTTGTTTTACAAATGAAACGTAACACATGACAAAGGATTCCCAGAGCCCTATGGATTCATTTTTAGAACAAATGGCCGTTTTCGAGTCACATTCCATTGTGTGCTTTCCTACATCTTTCAGCTGCGCAAGAATGGCAGTTAGTACAAGGGGCACACCTGGAGGTCACATGATGCCCCCCCATGGTTGTAATAGGTAGACCAAGCCTAGTGACAGTTGATTCTGGCTCACCTTGCCCCTCCTGCTCCGTCCGCTGGAACAGCGCAAACTTCCGCGGGTTGTCGAGAACGGTGAACTTGCGGAGGAGCGCCTGGATGACCTCGCTGGCCGGGGTCCGGGAGCTGAGGTGGAGGTGCTTCGAGGCGTCTTTGGGGAGGTAGAAGGAGGTCCGGCGTTTCACCTGCTGGGAGTTGGCCGACCCCCTCCGATCTCGGGCACAGGGCGGCTTCTTGGCGGGAGGGACGGACACCGGGCGGACCAGTTTTAGCTGAACCTTGATGAAACCAGTGTAAGAGCCATCTTTGTTCTGAGAGGGGAAAATAGCGGCGGAAGGTCAGTAAAATATGTAGAAGGATAAAAAGGAGAGAGCTTCAGTCTACTAATGTATGTATTAATGTAAACTGTATTACCAAAAGTATTGGGACACCTGCCTTTACACACACATGAACTTTAATGACATCCCAGTCTTAGTCCGTAGGGTTCAATATTGAGTTGGCTCCGCCCTCTGCAGCTATTACAGCTGAACTCTTCCTGGAAGGCCGTCCACAAGGTTTAGGAGTGTGTCTATGGGAATTTTTGACCATTCTTCCAGAAGGAAGTTCAGGCACTGATGTTGGATGAGAAGGCCTGGCTCGCAGTCTCCGCTCAAACTCATCCCAAAAAGGTGTTCTATCGGGTTGAGGTCAGGACTCTGTGCAGGCCAGTCAAGTTCCTCCACCCCAAACTCGCTCATCCATGTCTTTTATGGACCTTGCTTTGTGCACTGGTGTGCAGTCATGTTGAAACAGGAAGGGGCCGTCCCCAAACTGTCCCCACAAAGTTGGGAGCATGAAATTGCCCAAAATGTCTTGGTATGCTGACGCCTTAAGAGTTCCCTTCACTGGAACTAAGGGGCCAAGCCCAACCCATGAAAAACAACCCCACACCATAATCCCCCCTCCGCCAAATGATTTGGTGGCCCAATACTTTTAGCAATATAGTGTGGATGAGTGAGTTTGGAGTGGAGGAACCTGACTGGCCTGCACAGAGTCCTGACCTCAACCCGATAGAGCACCTTTGGGATGAATTAGAGCGGAGACTGCGAGGCAGGCCTTCTCGTCCAACATCAGTGCCTGACCTCACAAATGTTCTTCTGGAAGAATGGTCAAACATTCCCATAGACACCCTCCTAAACCTTGTGGACGGCCTTCCCAGAAGAGTTAAGGCTGTTATAGCTGCAAAGGGCGGAGCCAACTCAATATTGAACCCTACGGGCTAAGACTGGGATGTCATTAAAGTTCATTAAAAAAAAACCGACACATTTCAGGGGTTACAAGAGACCTTCATCAGGGCTCCAAAATGCTGCATTTTGTCTGTCAGCCCCTAATCTCTCACCACCACCATACATTAGGGGCAGTACAGCAACTGTTTGCAGCACTGGGGGTCCTAGATTCAATGCCAACCAGTGCTAATGTGTGTTCTGTTGTGTACATTTCTTGTTGGTCGCCGCCCTGGTGTCCCCATTATGCAGCCACAGATCACTTGTACAGTCAGTGGTGTATATTGCTCTGTAGAAGCAGTTTCCTATGTCTGTCTGTGTTTGGACGCCGTGTACAAATGTCTGGATGCACTCCGCACAGATGGTCTTTGTTTTGCTCCGCTTGATTTTCAAGCAGCTGGTGTCATCTGTCATTGTCACCTTGTTATGGTGTCATCTGTCACATATGTTTCTGTAATATTATCTCCATATAGTAGATACCAAAGTGTGTGCGGAGACGCCGTTACCTGTAATGTGCGCCAACACAGCACAAACCTGTCCTGGGTTTGGTGATCTCTGTACAGCACTGCGGTATATGTCAGAGCTATAGAAATGTATAATAGTGTGTGACTGTGGGGGTACATTAGAGTGTAAGCTCCTCTGGCACAGAGACTGATGTGATTGGCTCAGTGATCTCTGTACAGCACTGCGGTATGTGTCAGAGCTATATAAATGTATAATAATAAAGATAATAATAATAGTGTGTGACTGTGGGGGGACATTAGAGTGTAAGCTCCTCTGGTACAGAGACTGATGTGATTGGCTCAGTGCTCTCTGTACAGCACTGCGGTATGTGTCAGAGCTATATAAATGTATAATAATAAAGATAATAATAGTGTCTGACTGTGGGGGGACATTAGAGTGTGAGCTCCTCTGGCACAGAGACTGATGTGATTGGCTCAGTGTTCTCTGTACAGCGCTGTGGTATATGTCAAATGTATAATTTTAAAGCAGAGTTCCCCTTAAAAAAAAAAAGATTAAAAGTCAGCAGCTACAAATACTGCAGCTGCTGACTTTTAATAATCGGACACTTACCTGTCCCTGGGTCCAGCGATGCGGGTGAAAGAAGCCCCGCTCGTCTCCCCCTCCTCTCTGCGGCGTGCCCGGCTGTGGTTTCACAGCCGGGCACGCACTGCGCATGTGTGAGCTGCGCGGCACGCTGTGACTGGCTGGGCAATCATCTGAGACCTGTGACGTGTCCCAGAGGGGGGAGGGGTGAACTGACTTCCGGCGCCGCTGTGCCCCGGGAGGAGGTGGGAGCTGGAGCCCTCTAAAAAGAGGGTTTCCGCTCCCCCCCCCCCCCCCCCAAAAAAAAAATGACATGCCAAATGTGGCATGTCAGGGGGTCACCTTCCCTTAAAGTGGAAGTTCCATTTTTGGGTGGAACTCCGCTTTAATAGTGTGTGGAGGGGGGGGGGGGGATTTGAGTGTAAACTCCTGTGGTGCAGAGATTGATGTTCCTAGCTCAGTGTTCTCTGTGCATCACTGTGGTATATGTCAGAGCTATATAAATGTATAATATTAATAGTGTGTGACTGTGGGGGGGGGATATTAGAGTGTAAGCTCCTCTGGTGCAGAGACTAATGTGACTGGCTCAGTATTCTCTGTACAACACTGCGGTATATGTCAGAGCTATATAATTGTATATTAATAGTGTGTGACTGTGGGTGGACATTAGAGTGTAAGCTCCTCTGGTGCAGAGACTGATGTGACTGGCTCAGTGTTCTCTGTACAGCACTGCTGTATATGTCAGAGCTATATAATTGTATAAGTGTGTGACTGTGGGGAGACATTAGAGTGTAAGCTCCTCTGGTACAGAGACTGATGTGACTGTGGGGGGACATTAGAGTGTAAGCTCCTCTGGTACAGAGATTGATGTGATTGGCTCAGTGTTCTCTGTACAACACTGCGGTATATGTCAGAGCTATATAATTGTATAAGTGTGTGACTGTGGGGAGACATTAGAGTGTAAGCTCCTCTGGTACAGAGACTGATATGACTGGCTCAGTGTTTTCTGTACAGCACTGTGGTATATGTCAGAGCTATATAATTGTATAATAATAGTGTGTGACTGTGGGTGGATATTAGAGTGTAAGCTCCTCTGGTACAGAGACTGATGTGGCTGGCGCAGTGTTCCCAGTACATCACTACGGTATATGTCAGAGCTATTCAGGAGAGAATCGTTCTTCACATCAGCGTACCATACTCATGAAGAGATTGCTCTTAATCTTAGAGTTATAGTCTTTAATTTTCTGCTCCGTCTCCTTCTGGCTCAGCTCCGGTGTCGGGATTTGTTTCTCCGGCTTCTCATCCTGGAAAAAGAATAAGAGAGGAATGTATCAGATGGAGGTCGGAGTTCCCCTTTATTCCACCAGCCAAAAAACTCCCCACCTAGAAAACGATACGGCGCCTCATTTTCATCAGCTGTAAAAGGAACATTCCGCGTCTCTGGAATTTAGTTTACACATTCCGATCGAATATCAGTTATTTACAGATCCCCCATAGGCTGCCATGACATGCTGGGGGTTGTAGTTCCTCTACAGTCATCCTGGCCCCATCTTATTATAATCATTTTTTTTTTTTTGCAGTTTAAAAATAAACTTCTCAGAATTGTGTACTTTCGAATGTTCGCTCGGTCATCTATGACACGAACCGGTTCTACCGGCTGGAAATGGTACGAAACGCGTTTTTCCTCTAAACATTCCTCGCAGTGAAAGGTGAAGATTCCGCACTCCTCATTTCTTCTAAACAACCCCGGGACCGCGCCCCGGACAAACGCAGAAACAGGCGCACCCACTTCTTTTTTATAGGCTTCTCTGCGTAGGTTTAGGTGGATGTAAAGCAAAAAATAGAGCGTGAGAAAAGAGAATCCTGAAATGTCAGCCTTGAGGTTCTATGATACATACTTAGCCGAGGTTCACATCTATGTGTGTGCGGGACGGCGTATAAATCGCATGGTTTCCCGCACCAAAAAAAACGCACTGCTGTTAGCAGACATGCGGGGGTGCTGTTAAGGCCCCATTCACATTAGGTGTAGTGGGAACGCTCATTCCCACGCACTTTTTTTTTTTCTCATGCATTTCTCTGCATCACGCATAGGACAGTCTATTCACTTGAATGTGCTACCCAATTGGCGACAAAAGCGCCAAAGAAGCTAATGTACAAAATTTGGCACAAGGCCGGTCGCCTCTGGCGATGTGCGTTTTGCCACGATTTTTCACGAATTTTATCGCATGACAAATGTGTCAAAATTCCAGCACGTTTCAAGTGCCATTAAGGAAAAAAACAGCACCGCAAATGCGTTGTGCATTTATGAAAATACGGGCTCAAACTCGTGACTCTGTCTGCATTTTCAGAGTGACCAATTGTGAATGTAGCCCAAGCCCCGGTACAAACTACAATGCCGTGTTGGAAACCCGCGATTTGAATGCGTTTTCCACACCACCTTCAAATCGCACGGCCCTTGGGATCTGCTGCGGGTGTCCAAGACACCCCCAACTGCAGGTCGCAAATTCAGTGCGTTTTCCTGCATTGGATTGCATGATACAAGACAAGCATGCGATCCAGTTGCAGTGCGTTTCCAAAATTGGTGCATGCATGACTGCAATTTGGTGCGATTTGAGGCTGAGCTCATTTAAAATGAAGCAGTGTGCTTCCAGTGCGATTCACAGGCAATTCATAGTGTGAACCAAGGCTATTTTTTTTTTTTTTTTTTTTTATGGCAGCCCCTTTCCTGTACTGGGAACCGTATAGCACTATGCGTTTTCCCTGCAGCTGTGATTTTGGAAAAGGCGCAGGGACCTTTTGTCTGCGTTTTCTGTGGTATAGGAGCCCATTCAAATAATTGGGCTGCTGTGCCCTGCGCAAACGCAGCTGAAGGGAAACCGCAATAGTGAGAACCTAGCCTAATAAATATAATGATATGTAATATATAAACTGATACATAATATGATAATATGTTATATATAAATTGATAATATAATCATGTGATGTATCTGTTTACATTATGTATCCGTGTATATATGACATATTATGGATCCGTTTAGATTTTGTATCAATTTATATATTACATAGTATATGAATAATAATTTGATCATATGAAATATATACATTGATACAGAATCTAAACTGGTCCATAACATGATAATATGTAATATATGCCCTGATACATAATATAAACAGACACTATGGGGTTGATTTACTAAATGCAAAAAGGCTGTGCACTTGCAAAGTCCAGTTGCCCCGGAGCTTAGTAAATGAGGGGGAGCTCTGCTGACTTCCATCATCCAATCACATGCAAGCAAAAATGCTGTTCTTTTTTTTTTTCCTTGCATGTAATTGGGTATTTATAATTTACTAAGCTCTGGAGCAGCTGCACTTGCAGTGTATACAGTCTATTTTCCTTGAGTAAATCAACCCTATAATATGATTATATTAGCAATTTACTGTATACTGTACATATTATCATATTATGCATCAATGTATAGATTACAGAATAGCTGATAAATCTGATCATATGTAATATATTTTTTATTATAATGAGAATAGGAGCTTAAAAATAACACAAGAAAAAGGAAGGATACACATTTCAATGTTATATATCTATTAAGTATAACGTACAATGTTATTATGTATCAATTTATATACAGTATTACAGATTATAATATTATTTAATAGGTAATATATAAATGGCTACATAATCCAAACTGATCCATAATATCATAATATGTAATATATACACATTAATACATAATATAAACAGATACATAGATATTACTATTATATTATCAATTTATATATTACATATTTTCATGTTATGTATCTGTTTATAGAATTATATATTACATATGATGATATTATGGATCAATGTATATACTGTATTACAGATTATCCGTTTATTTATCAGTTAATAGGTAATATATAAATTGCTACAGAATCCAAACTGGTCCATAATATCATAATATGTAATATATACATTGATACATAATATAAACAGATACATAATATGATTATATTATCAGTCTATATATTACATATTATCATGTTATATATCTGTTTTTTTTTTATTATGTATGTAATATATAGATTGATAATATAATCATATTATGTATCTGTTTATATTATGCATCAATGTTTATATTACATATTATGATATTATTTATTAATGTATATATTACATATGATATTATGTATCATTTTAAATTCTGTAGCAATTCATATATTACATATTAACTGATAAATAATTTTATGATAATCTGTAATCTATAAATTGATAAATAATAACATTGTACTTTTCATCTCCTTTTCTTGTGTTACTTTTCGGCTCCTATTCTCACTATTGTGGCGCAGCATCAGATGTCGCCATTTGTGCATTTTTTTGCGCATTATCACACTTTGCACATTTCGATGGGCCGCTGTAAACACGACATTCGGGGCAGAGAAGCTCGCTCTCCGTTTTTGAGCCTCCAGCTTTGCACTTTCACACATTTGTCGCAGGTTCATGTCCGCACGCCTCTTGCGCGCCACATTTGGGGTGCCGTTAGCAATAAATAGCACTGCAAGTGAGACACCCACAAACACACAAAATTGCACGATTTTGAGCATGTTTACACGCTACACAAGTGTGACCGCAGGCTAAGTGGTAGTGTGTGGGGGGGTGGGGGGCAAGTATTCCCTGG
Source organism: Aquarana catesbeiana (assembly GCA_037953035.1). Taxonomy (NCBI): domain Eukaryota; kingdom Metazoa; phylum Chordata; class Amphibia; order Anura; family Ranidae; genus Aquarana; species Aquarana catesbeiana. Next base: position 28,249 of record JBBHAA010002698.1, read on the forward strand.
CGATCAGCTGTTTTAAAGTCTTCCTGTCATCAGATCCATATGCAGTGCAGCATGCCGAGTAGTGTGTCACTGTGCTTTTCTCTCCAGGACAGCATCATCTTTGTTGCAATCTACATTCTGATCACTGGGGGGGGACTGAGGAAATGCTTCCTCCATCTTCTACAAAGTTACAATGTACAGTCTGATCACTGGGGGGGAGGGGACACTGAGGAAATGCCTCCTCCTCCTTCTACAAAGTTACAATGTACAGTCTGATCAGGGGGGGGGGGGCTGAGGAAATGCTTCCTCCATCTTCTACAAAGTTACAATGTACAGTCTGATCACTGGGGGAGAGGAAACTGAGGAAATGCCTCCTCCTCCTTCTACAAAGTTACAATGTACAGTCTGATCACTGGGGGAGGGGAGACTGAGGAAATGCTTCCTTCTCCTACAAAGTTACAATGTACAGTCTGATCACTGGGGGAGGGGAGACTGAGGAAATGCTTCCTTCTCCTACAAAGTTACAATGTACAGTCTGATCACTGGGGGAGGGGAGACTGAGGAAATGCTTCCTTCTCCTACAAAGTTACAATGTACAGTCTGATGGGGGGTGGGGGGGTGGGGGGGGTGAAAGAAGAAATGCTTCCTCCTGCCTGCAGCAGACTGATGACATGATCTCAGCCTAGGCAAAGTTACTGACTGGAGCTCAGGGATGGTTTTCCAATGATAAAAGTTGAATCTTTTCTGCACAATGATCCTGTTGCTGTATATTGTGACACGTCAGGAATTTTTTCATGCAGAGAATTTACTGACGAGTCCAGTGCTGAGTGGATCCAGGACTACAGGCGTTGCCCCTGAATGGTTGTCCGAGGTCGGGCGACACCGCGCAAAAAAAAAAAAAAGGCAGATCTGTGAGCCGCGCTGCACCGCGCAAATGTGAATGAGCCCCAAGACCTTCGTCAATTTATTTCTGCAAGTGGAAAAAATGTTTTTTTAAATGCAATTAAATTTGCTAATAAAGAACTCAGATCTGATCTGAGTAGCAGCAGCCTGTATGTAGGATCTGCCTGGAAGGTTTTCTGCCCCCCCCCCCCCTTTCCATCCTTCCCTCTCTTGCTGAGTATTGCATCAGTCTGTGTAGAGGAGGGAAGGGGGAGGGGATGGCGAGGGGGATGGGGGGGGGGCAGCTGCGTTGGCTCTTTTTAGCCGGAAAGCCCCTCATTCTTTCCAGCCCGGCACAAAGTTCGGCTGAGATTGGAATAAATGAAGTCCTGGGAAGCGAAGACTCCGGAAAACCCTTCGGAAGGAATCGGAGAACACGCCCGTCTCCCGTCTATATATAGATCTGTGTGTTTGTTGGCTCCCTGCACCGCTCATCAGAGCTCCGCATACAGGACCCGGGGGCCATCCCAGTACCGGGGTCACCCATTCTTCCAGATGGATCTTCCAGGTCCATGTGTTATTCAATGACAGCGATTGGTTCACCAACACAGAATGTATGCCGAAAGCCACAATCACTGCATTATAAATACGTCCCTCGGTGATCCATTTTATTGGCTTAGGCTGGCCCTACACTATACAATCTTCTTGTTCAACCTTCCTTTAGATTTACCAAAACCATATAATATGAGGTCACACCTAAGTCCTTTCAGGTTATATGCAATCATAGAAGATAGGTGTTTTATTGGGTTGAGGACAGGACTCTGTGCAGGCCAGTCAAGTTCCAAGCACCACCCCAAACTCTCTCATCCATGTCTTTATGGACCTTGCTTTGTGCACTGGTGCGCAGTCATGTTGGAACAGGAAGGGGCCATCCCCAAACTGTTCCCATAAAGTTGGGAGCGTGAAATTGTCCAAAATGTCTTGGTATGCTGACGGCTTAAGAGTTCCCTTCACCGGAACTAAGGGGCCAAACCCAACCCCTGAAAAACAACCCCACACCATAATCCCCCCTCCACCAAATGGTTTGGACCAGTGCAAAAAGCAAGGTCCATAAAAACATGGATGAGTGCGTTTGGGGTGGAGGAACTTGACTGGCCTGCACAGACTCCTGACCTCAACCCAATAGAAGACCTTTGGGATGAATTAGAGTGGAGACTGCGAGCCAGGCCTTCTCGTCCAACATTAGTGCCTGACCTCAGAAATGCTCTTCTGGAAGAATCGTCAAACATTCCCATAGACACACTCCTAAACCTTGTGGACGGCCTTCCCAGAAGAGTTGAAGCTGTTATAGCTGCAAAGGGTGGGCCAACTCAATATTGAACCCTACGGACTAAGACTGGGATGCCATTAAAGTTCATGTGTGTGTGATGTGAATGTACTGTATGTAAAGTGCTGTGTAAATTTTCTGCACTATATAAATACCTTAAATAAAAAAATACACCATATGGATAAATGATGATCATCGGAAGCCCCACCGGGTAGCATTATATAACAGTCATTTGTGCCGGACAGCTTGGCCCGGATTGAAACGTGAGGAATATATTCCAGGTGTGAACCCCATACAAGTACCGGAATACAATGTAGTGATCTTTCAACTTTATTAAAGATGCACATTTTCCAAACCAGATGTTGTTCCTTTATCAGGATCGATACGTTTTGTAACCTCTCCTGTGTACAGAATACACATTGCAATGTAAGAATACACCACTCTTGCATTTGCATTTTCTTTTGTTTGGAAGTTCTCGTTTTTTGTTGCGTTTTAGAATGACTTTGTTCTCTTTTTTTGTCTGTTGGAGGGACTTCTGCTTTTTTTTTTTCCATCAAACAATGCATAGAAAACCTTCTGTTATCCATACATGTTACATTCTGACTGTACAACCAACTGTACCAAAACTAAGTAATATGAGGACCAACCTAAGTTATATCAATACCCAATCAATCCGTATCCAATCAGGAAGGCTCTTGCACTACATACATTTTGGGATGTATTTACTAAAGGCAAATAGACTGTGCACTTTGCAAGTGTAGTTGCCCCAGAGCTTAGTAGATGAGATGAAGCTTCACTTTACAAAGAATTCCCAATCACATGCAAGGAAAAATTGAAAGAAAACGTCATTTTGCTTACACGTGATTGGATGATGGAAGTCAGCAGAGCCTTCTCTCATTTACTAAGCTCTGAAGCAACTGCACTTGCAAAACGCACAGTCTATGTGCCTTTAGTAAATCCACCCCTTTGACAGATCTAAGTTGTACAATCAGATTGCATTGTGTGTGGCGAGCTTCAGATGTACCAATACATAACTGCAGACCAATGTCTGACCTGCCCCATTGAGTACAATCGTACCGAATTTTTGTGAATCATGCTATTTTTACATGCAGGAAATTGGGCTCCATTCACAAAGTGGTATCTTATCGCATCCGGTCGGTTTCTAAAGATCTTTTGCCATTCACTAAAAAATGCGACTAAAATACCGCATGCGCTATTTTATGAAGTCATGCGGTATTTTAGTAGTAAAAGCCTGTGGTAATTTACCGCCAGTGGTAGCTGGCGTCCTTACCACACAGTGTACATAGCTGGTTGTTAAGGATCGGGCATCCGCCGACATCCTTAACAACCATTAAACAATATGGTTGTTAAGGAGCGGGCGACCGACGGCGTCCTTAAGAATCAGTAAACAACATGGTTTCTAAGGAGTGGGTGGCTAACGGAATCCTCAACAATCAGTAAACAACATGGTTGTTAAGGATCAGGCAGCCGCCAGCATCCTTACCAACCAGTAAACAGCATGGTTGTTAAAGTGGTTGAAAACCCACTTCTTGGACTTCTACCTACTGGTAAGCCTAGAATAAGGCTTACCCATAGGTAGTGGAAATATCTCCTAAACGTGCGCCGTTTAGGAGATATTTCACTTGTAGTCCGTCGGAAATTCCAACGGCGCATACGCGGGGAAGAAACGAAACTGTGCCGTTACTAGCATACTAGCCCATTCTGCTTTTCATTTGCAGGCTGCAGCAGCGAGCAAAAGAGGAAGTAAAACCCATTAGGGTTTACTTCCTCTTTAAGGAGCAGGCAGCCGCCAGAGTCCTTACCAACCAGTAAACGACATGGTTGTTAAGGAGCAGGTGGCCGCCAGCTTCTTAACAACCATGTTGTTTACTGGTTGATAAGGACGCTGGCGGCTGCCGGTTCCTTAAATATTGCATGCTGGGACCACTGCTTATTTACTGCATGCATTTATTAATTTCCCTCTGTGAATTGAGTTTAATGTCTTTTCATGCGGTATTTACCGAGCATTTCAAATCAAGATCGCATTAGGTATTTAGGCAAAATGTGTCCTGACAACCACATACCGCATGCGATCCGGTTCTGTGAATGGAGCCCATTGTCCAAAATGTAAATGAGCCCCAATAAGGACACAGGGATCTCTGTACTCTTTCATCTTCGCTTTGTTACTCTTTTCACTTTTTTTTCTGCTTTAAATGCAAATCAACATTTATACAAATTGCTACAGTTTTTCCCTTTTTGAATGTAAAAAAAACTTTTTTTTTTTCTTATGCATTCTTTATTTAAAAAACAGTGCAGTGCAGATGTTTCAGTGGTCATAATGATACATCTGATATTATACAAAATATACAAATGGCAACAAAAAGAAACATTATAGCAACAATTTTAGCAAAAGTGTGAGGATGATGATGTTAGGCAGGAAAAACCATCATAATCATAGTGGTAGAGGGAGGTTAACACAAGATTGTTAAAGTGACTGAACAATTTCAGTGTTGCACCCTCCTAAGGAAAAAAAAATGTAAAAAAAAGTTGATGACCCTAATTTTGTGGCTCCCACGCTTTATGAAGAACTGAGCGACACATAATACGAGAAAACTGGAGGACACTTCAAGATGTCATCATTTATGATAAATAGACACAGGTACTTATGGAGTTCATAAGCAGCTTTGAACTGGTCGGCTGACCGGAGCCCTCCAATCACAGCCCGGAGATTTGCTTAATAAGAAATGATTAGTAATTAGTCACCGTTGATGAAGTCACTTCTCCTGATAATGGAAGGCGTTACGCCCACCCAACCCTGTAGTGTTCCAGAGCTGACACATTGCAAAATAACTCTGAGGTTTCTGGCTGCCCCCGGCCCTTCCACTGCCCATACACTGACCCCATTCCGAACAGCGATGTTCTGCAACTGATTACGACATTTCCTCTTTAACTGCGCAGACACATAGCAGAATATGGAAGACATGTGCAGCCATTTATAGCCAACATGGCAGACAGCATCATGCACTGCAACCGGCTTTTATCAATTTTTACACGTATACAGTATAGGCAAACTAGGCAGATGCCAAATGGCAATGCCATTCTAGGGGCGTCATGATTATTTCTAATATTTCTTTCTGATCTTATAGTATTTGTTTCCAGTTTCTCCTGACCCCCGTGTATACCTTTTTAATGCAGGGAATGTTTTGTGTTTGTAGGATTTAGGGTGCATTCAGTCGAGTTTGCAAGTTTTGGGATTTTTTGGTTGGGTTTGTAAGATTTGTAGTGTATTCAGTTAAATTTGTAGGATTTGGAGTGCATTGGGTTGAGTTTGTAGGATTCAGTTGAACTTGTAAGATTTTAGCTGTATTTGGATGAGTTTGTAGGTTTCAGTTGCGTTTGTAGGATTCAGGGTGTATTCGGTTGAGTTTGGGGGGTTCAGTTGAGTTTGTAGGGTTGTGGATGTATTTGGTTGAGTTAGTTTGTAGGATTCTGGGTGTATATTAGACTGCATTTGGAGGATTAACGGTGTATTCAGTTGAGCTTGGAGGATTCAGGATGTATTCGGTTGAGTTTGTAGGGTTCCCTTGAGGTTGTAGGGTTCAGAGTGTATTTGGTTATGTTTGTAGGATTTGGGGTATTCCGTTCCTAGGATTTGGGGTATGTTCAGTTGAGTTTGTAGGGTTCGGAGTGTATTTGGTTGAGCTTGTAGGATATGGGGTGTATTCAGTTTGTAGGATTTGGGGTGTATTTGGTTGAGTTTGTAGGGTTCAGTTGAGTTTGTAGGGTTCGTAGTGTATTCGGTTGGGTTTGTAGGATTTGGGGGTATTCCGTTTGTAGGATTTGGGGTGTGTTCAGTTGAGTTTGTAGGGTTCGGAGTGTATTTGGCTGAGTTTGTAGGATTTGAGGTGTATTCAGTTTGTAGGATTTGGGGTGTATTTGGTTGAGTTTGTAGGATTTGGTTGAGTTTGTAGGGTTCGTAGTGTATTCGGTTGGGTTTGTAGGATTTGGGGTGTATTTGGTTGAGTTTGTAGGGTTCAGTTGAGTTTGTAGGGTTGGGAGTGTATTTGGTTGAGTTTGTAGGATTTGGGGTGTATTCAGTTTGTAGGATTTGGGGTGTATTTGGTTGAGTTCGTAGTGGATTTGGTTGAGTTTGTAGGGTTCGTAGTGTATTCGGTTGAGTTTGTAAGGTTCGGAGTGTATTTGGTTGAGTTTGTAAGGTTCAGTTGAGTTTGAAGGGTTCAGAGTGTATGTGGTTGAGTTTGTAGGGTTCGTAGTGTATTTGGTTAAGTTCGGAGGGTTTAGGGTGCATTCGGTTTGTAGGATTTTGAGTGTAATCGGTTGGGTTTGTAGGGTTCAGTTGAGTTTTTGTGGGCTTCGGAGTGTATTTGGTTGGGTTTGTAGGATCTGATGTGTATTTGGTTTGTTTTTGTAGGATTCGGTGGGCATTTGGTTGAGCTCAGGTGTATTTGGACACATTATCAACACCAAGCTATGGATTTTTTTTATCAGTCATATATAATAAAACAGCCTCCTGCCTTCCCCCATCCCTTGCCCAGTGCAAAGCCTGACCTGTGTTTTTGTGGGGGACCTCCGGGGAAGGATCGAGGTCTTGGCGGTGTAGAAGAGCTCCAATTCCGGGTCGGACTCCTCCTGGCTGCAGTAGCCGCTGCTCGTCGTGCTGTTCCAGGTCTTTTCGAAAGACAGGGTATCCTTGTCGTCTTTACCCATCCTGTCGTAGAAGCCAACAAAATCTGGCGATGCCTCTCTGTACCCGGCTCCTACGAGGTCTGTCGCTGACCAAACGTGTGCGCGCGCGTCAGCCTTTTCCTGGGTGCAATCTGTGCCTTCCAGAGAGCGTGCCTGATCTTCTCCAACTCTGAAGTTGAATGTATACAGACTGTGTAATCTCCTCTGTGATTGGGAAGGAGGAAAGAGAAGGACGGGAGGGGTAAAACGATGACTTCATCCCCCCCCCTCAACCGCTCCACACCCACATCCTGTCATAGGGATTTCAGCAGCGTGTGCACTGCAGGGGGAGGGGTGCCTAAGAACATTCACTTCTGCTAATCTGCTTCCATGTGCGTCCAGTTCCTCTGCGCAATCGCTTTGATAAAATACAAATGATGCAAAGGCTACATTGTTCCCAGCCGTTCGCACAAACTCTACAACGGATCTTGGGCTAGGTTCACACCTATGCATTTTGCAATGTGTTTAAAGATTTCCAAAAAAAACGCACTACGGTCCATTTAACATGATTTCCTATGGAACACGTTCACATCTGTGCATTTTCAACAGGTACGATTTTTGGAAAGGGTCAGGGACTTTTTTGCCCGCAGCAGATTGCTTTTTTTTTTTTTTTACTTTAACAGAAACGCATAAAAATAAGCATGAAAAATGCATGTACATGTGTTTTTAGTGCGTTTTTGGTGCCATTCTTGCATGACAGCAGACACCTCCCCCTCGCAACATTAACAAATCCATAAAATGCAAAACACATCATAAACGCATTAACAACACATCAAAAAAGTATGTGGAAAAAAGGCAAACCGCACCGGAAAATGCACCTGAAAAACGCATCAACCGCAACCTGCATTAGCGTGAACCTAATCTAAAGTGTATGTACACCCCGATAACAGTCTTCTCTTACATTTTATATTTCTTTTGGTCTTTTAGGCTTCATTCACGCCATGCAAATGCGATAGAGCGCATGTTCATAGGGAAGCCCTGCCATTTCAATGGGCTGCGAGAAACGCGCAAAACAAGTCCCTGACCCTTTTGCAAAACCGTTCCGCACCAAACCACATGGTGCTGTGCCAACATACGTTTTGGCACGTATTAGCAGATGCATGGGGGTGCAATTAACCCCTTAGTGCCGGTGCCTCCTAGCCCTTTAAGTGGGTTTCAGATGCCGTGAGGCATTCTATGCATGTAGGTAAAAAACCTTCTGTGTTCAGCAGTCCCCCCAGACCCCCCTAATACTTACCTGAGCCCCCTCTCCATCTAGTGATGTCCACGCCTTGGCCTTCCAGGGACTCGCGCTCCTGATTGGCCTTTGGCAGCAGCGGGGGCCATTGTCTCCTGCTGCTGTCATTCACAGCCAGTGAGCCAATCAGGAGATGGAGGGGGCGGGGCCAAGCTGTGGCTCCTTTTTTCCCCAAAAATAGAGCTTTCTTTTGGTGGTATTTGATCACCTCTGCGGTTTTTATTTTTTGCGCGATAAACAAAAAAAAAGAGCGACAATTTTGAAAAAACAAAACAACATTTTTTACTTTTTGCTATAATAAATAACCCAATTTTTTTTGACCAAAATTTCTTCATCAGTTTAAGCCAATATGTATTCGTCTACATATTTTTGTTAAAAAAAAAAAAAATCACAATAAGCGTATATCGATTGGTTTGCACAAAAGTTATAGCGTCTACAAAATAGAGGATAGATTTATGGCATTTTTATTATTTATTTTTTACTAGTAATGGCGGCGATCTGCGTTTTTTTAGCGGGACTGCGACATTGCGGCGGACAGATCGGACACTTTTGACGCTTTTTTGGGAGCATTGACATTTATGCAGCGATCAGAGCTAAAAATAGCCACTGATTACTGTATAAATATCACTGGCAGGGAAGGGGTGTAACACTACGGGGGGCGATCAAGGGGTTAAATGTTCCCTGGAAGGTGTTTCTAACTGTGGGGGGCAGTGTAGTGACTGGAGGAGGAGAGATCCAGGGACAGATCTTCCACCCCTCTGACAGTTATGCAGGACAGTAGACGACTCTTCTCTAAATATACATTTATCTGGGGGCAGTGTAGTGACTGGAGGAGGAGAGAGATCGCTGTTCCTGATCACTAGGAACAGCAGATCTCTCTACTCCCCTGTGAGAACGGGGATCTGTTTGTTTACATACACAGATCCCCGTTCTGGCTCTCAGTGGAGCGATCACGTGTGGCCGGCGGACATCGCGGCCGCCGGCTACACGCATCGGCTCCGGCATTGTGCCGTGGGCGTGCATGCCCCTATCGCCCCTATCGCCCCTATCGCTCTTAAAACGGCTGAAGTACACCCAACGGCGATTCGCGCAGGGGAGCCAACTTAAAACGGCTGGTCGGCAAGCGGTTAAGCTACCAGCATGTCATTGGAGGAAACCCACACAAGCACAGGGAGAACATGCAAACTCCATGCAGATGGGGGTCCTGCCTGGAATTGAAACCAAAGACCCCAGCGCTGCAAGGCAGAAATGCTAAATACTAAGCCAATGTACTGATCACATTACAGCCTCCCCATCTCAGTAATAAGATGCATTATATGTCATTTTTATTTTCGGGTTTACACTTTAAATGCCAATGATTACGTATTCTGTATCATACAGTTTTCTGTGTCATGGAAAATCCCAGATCTGATTACTTCTGTTTCATTTTTCACGATGCGTGAGTAATAAAAGAAACAGAAAATCTACAGAGATGCATTACCACAAATACAGTAGAGCTGCGCAATTCTGGATAAAATGAGAATCACGATTTTTTTTTTTTTGCTTAGAATAGAGATCACGATTCTCTCAGGATTCTGAAGAACTTTTTTGTTTTAAGGATTCACAACCCCTGAACATTAGGTTATCAAACACGATGGCAAAAAAAGACATAATACTTTTTTGCTTCAATCAAATTTAACCACTTGAATACCGGGCACTTACCCCCCTCTTCCTGCCCAGGCCAATTTTCAGCTTTCAGCGCTGACACTGTTTAAATGACAATTGCGCGGTCATGCTATACTTTACACAAACAAAATCTTTACCATTTTGTTCCCACAAATAGAGCTTTCTTTTGGTGGTATTTGATCACCTTTTCGGATTTTTATTTTTTGCTAAACAAATAAAAAAAAAGGCCGGAAATTTTGAAAAATATAAAGGTTTTCTTTGTTTCTGTAATAAAAGTTTGTAAATAAGCAAGTTTTCTCCTTCACTGATGGGCACTGATGAGGTGGCACCAATGAGGTGGAACTGATGGGCACTGATGATGGGCACATATATGCGGCACTGATGGGCACTGATAGGCAGGACTGATGGGCACTGATAAGTAGCACTGTTATGTAGCACTGATGGGCATTGATAGGCGGTACTGATGGGCACTCATAGGGGGCACTGATGGGCGCTGATAGGTAACATTGATGGGCACTAAAATGGGTACTTATGGGTGGCACTGATAGGTGGCACTGATGGGCACTGATAGGTGGCACTGATGGGCACGGAAGGGCACTGATGGACACTGATAAATGGCACTGATGGGCATCACTGATAAGGAGGTACTGGCAGACATTACTGATGGGCACTGATAGGTGGCACTGATGGGCACTGATGGACACTGATAGATGGCACTGATGGGCATCACTGATAACGAGGTACTGGCAGACATTACTGATGGGCACTGATAGGCATAATTTATGGGCACTGATTGGCATAGTTTATGAAACTGAGTGGCATCTCTGGTGGTCATGGGTGGCATACCTGGTGGTCATCATAGTGGGCATCCCTGGTGGTCCTGGGTGGGCATCCTCAGGGAGGGGGATGCGCTGGTAATCAATCAGCGCAGACACCCCCTGTCAGGAGAGCAGCCGATCGGCTCTGTCGCGTCTGTCAGATACAGGGCTTTTCCTGTTTACACCGTGATCAGATGTGATCGGACACGGCTGATCACGTGGTAAAGGGCCTACGTCAGAGGCTCTTTACCTAGATTGGTGTTGCGGTGTGTCAGACTGACACACCGCACCACCGATCGCCGCACTGCACGCCCCCACGGGCGCACGCTGGCTTGTTATCCTGAAAGACATCATATGACGTGGTTAAAGAAATGTAATGAAAAATAATGTAATGTGTAAAGAAATAATAAAATTACCATTAAGTTATATTAGGATCTTTTTTTTTTAGTACTCGCCGATACCAATTACCGATACGTACCGCAAGTTTTTTGTTTACACTTCAGCTGTCAGCAATGGTACAAACCTTTGAAAAGTTATTTTGCAAATTAAATACATTTAATTTTTATTAATTTTGCACTTTTTTTCAACGTGAATATGTAAATTAATGTTAAAGGTGTAAAAATATTAATGAACAAAGCCAACAATTTTTTTTTTTTTAATTATTAATAGTTTATAAAATAGAAGTAAATAAAAATAAAAAAAATCAGCATGAAAATTATAATTAAATGGAGAAGGAGAATGAGGAGTTAATAGGGGTTATTAGAGTAAATTAAGGGTTAATAATGGGTTAAGCAGAGGAGCGATTTAATAAAAAACACATAATATATATATATTTTATTTTACTTGACAGGGTTGCTTTAAACTGACTTCATTTGCAGACCAAAGTTCATCACTTTGATCTGTAAATGAATAAACAGAAGGACAGATAAGAAGATACAATGTTTCTTTTTACCTGTCTCTTTCAGCGCTCAGCAATGTTGTTGATAAACATTGCCAGGTGCTTTTATTTTTTTATTTTTTTGACAGGTGTGAGCAGAGGAACTGCTCTGCACTTTTTACATGAATTGTGGAAATGCTGGATTAAGATCGTGTGGGGGGGTTGATTCGAGATCACGATCTTTTAACGATTAATCGTGCAGCTCTAGAATACAGTATATAGAGACAGTAAGAGACAATGTAACCCAGCCGGGACATTTTCAGGGACAGATCCTCCAGCCGGGACATTTCCAGGGACAGATCCTCCAGCCGGGACATTTCCAGGGACAGATCTTCCAAGCGGGACGTTTCCAGGGACAGATTTTCCAGCTGGGACATTTCCAGGGACAGATCTTCTAAGTGGGACGTTTCCAGGGACAGATCTTCCAGCCGGAACATTTCCAGGGATAGATCCTCCAGCTGGGACATTTCCAGGGACAGATCTTCCAGCCGGGAAATTTCCAGGGACAGATCCTCCAGCTGGGACATTTCTAGGGACAGATCTTCCAGTCGGGACATTTCCAGGGACAGATCTTCCACTTGGGACATTTCCAGGGACAGATCTTCCAGCCGGGACATTTCCATGGACAGATCTTCCAAGCGGGATGTTTCCAGGGGCAGATCTTCCACTTTGGACGTTTCCAGGGACAGATCTTCCAGCTGGGACATTTCCAGGGACAGATCTTCCAGCTGGGACATTTCCAGGGACAGATCTTCCACTTTGGACGTTTCCAGGGACAGATCTTCCAGCTGGGACATTTCCATGGACAGATCTTCCAAGCGGGACGTTTCCAGGGACAGATCTTCCAGCCGGGACATTTCCATGGACAGATCTTCCAAGCGGGACGTTTCCAGGGACAGATCTTCCAGCTGGGACATTTCCAGGGACAGATCTTCCAGCTGGGACATTTCCATGGACAGATCTTCCAAGCGGGACGTTTCCAGGGACAGATCTTCCAGCCGGGACATTTCCATGGACAGATCTTCCAAGCGGGATGTTTCCAGGGACAGATCTTCCACTTTGGACGTTTCCAGGGACAGATCTTCCACTTTGGACGTTTCCAGGGACAGATCTTCCACTTTGGACGTTTCCAGGGACAGATCTTCCAGCTGGGACATTTCCAGGGACAGATCTTCCAGCTGGGACATTTCCAGGGACAGATCTTCCACTTTGGACGTTTCCAGGGACAGATCTTCCAGCTGGGACATTTCCATGGACAGATCTTCCAAGCGGGACGTTTCCAGGGACAGATCTTCCAGCCGGGACATTTCCATGGACAGATCTTCCAAGCGGGACGTTTCCAGGGACAGATCTTCCAGCTGGGACATTTCCATGGACAGATCTTCCAAGCGGGATGTTTCCAGGGACAGATCTTCCACTTTGGACGTTTCCAGGGACAGATCTTCCAGCTGGGACATTTCCAGGGACAGATCTTCCACTTTGGACGTTTCCAGGGACAGATCTTCCAGCTGGGACATTTCCATGGACAGATCTTCCAAGCGGGACGTTTCCAGGGACAGATCTTCCAGCCGGGACATTTCCATGGACAGATCTTCCAAGCGGGACGTTTCCAGGGACAGATCTTCCAGCTGGGACATTTCCATGGACAGATCTTCCACTTTGGACATTTCCAGGGACAGATTTTCCAGCTGGGACATTTCCAGGGACAGATCTTATAACCGGGATATTTTCAGGGCCAGATCTTCCAGTCGGGACATTTCCAGGGACAGATCCTCCAGCTGGGACATTTCCAGGGACAGATCTTCCAGTTGGGACATTTCTAGGGACAGATCCTCCAGCTGGGACATTTCCAGGGACAGATCTTCCAGCCGGGACATTTCCAGGGACAGATCTTATAACCGGGATATTTTCAGGGCCAGATCTTCCAGTCGGGACATTTCCAGGGACAGATCTTCCAGCCGGGACATTTCCAGGGACAGATCTTCCAGCCGGGACATTTCCAGGGGCAGATCTTCCAGCCGGGACATTTCCAGGGACAGATCTTCCAGCCGGGACATTTCCAGGGACAGATCTTCCCCCCTTTGGACGGTTATGGAGGACAGTAGGTGACTCTTCTCTAAATATACATTTATCTGGATGTTACGGATTAGTTCTGCTCCGGTCACACAGTCTATATCTCATTCTACGCTATATTTATTAAATTGTGGTGATGACTCAGGGTCACATGTCCCCGTATCCCCGGGGGAGGGGGATGGGGTGGGGGGGGATGTCCATTGTCCAGATGTGTGAACATCCTGCATTTAATAGTTCCTGGCTCTGTTCTCTGTCTGCAGGTCATCACCCCTCCAGATTATAGTTGTAATGTAATCTGCATCTCCTAATTATATTACAGGCCAGTATACGGGCCGCTGCGGGGGGGGGGGGGGGGGGGGATATGGACATTTATAGCCATATGGGGGGGCCTCTGCTGGGAATATATATATTTTATAGCCATATGGTGAGCGGCTCCAGGTTTATACGGCAGTGAGGGACCTCTAATGTTTCTTCAGATATCCACAGATGTGACACGAATGTGGGGAGATAATAAATGATGGTTTGATTGCATTGAGTGTGAACAACCGTAACAGACATTATAGGCAGCGTACGGTTATTTTAAACATATTTCCATTTTTTTTCATTATCAGGCCTAAAATAAAAAATTGGGAAATAGTTTTTTTCTTCCTTTTTTTTGTTAGGTAAATCTGAAACATTGTATTTTATTCAGCCAGCAGGCGGCGTTCTCATTGTTCTCTCTTTCCATCATGTGTTGTGTATAGAGATCAGTAGCTCAAGGTGGAATTTACATAAAGAATTGGACGAGCCAGTGCAGTCCCTCCGCCCTTATTAGATGGAAAATTACAATGTGAGAGAGAGGGGTCGATTTAAAAAGCAGACTGCTGTTTTGGATAGGCAACCCTTAGTGCTCTGGAAATCCTATGATATTAATTGTCTATTGGTGTCAGTGCATGTTGGGAGTTGTAGCCCAGGTTGCAGCAGGCTAATGCAGTGTATAGATCTGCACGCTCATTTTAGGGAGCTCCTGCAGTTGGCAGTACATGCTGGGAGTTGTAGTCCAGGCTGGAGCACACTGACGGAGTGTATAAACCTGCACACTATCTATATTAGGCCACTGTGGCTGGCAATGCATGGTGAGAGTTGTAATCCAGGTTGCAACACACTGACGCAGTCTGTAGATCTGCAAACTATATGGGGTCCCTGTGGCTGGCAGTGCATGCTGAGAGTTCTGATCCAGGTTGCAGCACAGTGACGCAGTGTACATACTGTATATGGGGCTCCTGTGGCTGGCAGAGCTTGCTGGGAGTTGTAGTCCAGGTTGCAGCACACTTACTGAGTGTATAGCTCTGCACACACCTATGTGGGGCTCCTGTGGCTGGCAGTGTATGCTGGGAGTTGCAGCCCACATAGATCTGCATGCACCCTACATGAGGCATCTGTGGCTGGCGGTGCATGCTAAGAGTTGTAGTTCAGGCTACAGCACTTTGGCACAGTGTATAGATCTGCAGACACTCTATATGGGACTCCTGTGGTTAGCGGTGCATGCTGAGAGTTCTTATCCAGGTTGCAGCACACCGACTCAGTCTATAAATGTGCACATGCTCTACATGGGGCTCCTGTGGCTGGAGAGCTTGCTGGGAGTTGTAGTCCAGGTTGCAGCACGCTTACCCAGTGTATAGATCTGCACACACCTACATGGGGCCCTTGTGGCTGAGAGTGCATGCTGGGAGTTGTAGTCCTGGATACAGCACATTGGCGCAATGTATAGATCTGCTCACAATCTATATTGGGTTCTTGCGGGCCAGCAGCTGCTGAAGAACTACAAGTCTCAGCCTGTCAGTCACAGTGAGGGTTTGTATAGAAGATGGCCTCCATTATACCGCCTGGCAGGGGGGCTCTTAATGACGGCGCCGGCGTCTGGTAATCACTTCCAGGAACCATCTGTAGTTATTCATTGGTTTATAGGAGCTATAAAGACAGAGGAGGAACTCCGGAAATACTGCGCTGACTATGAGCAGCACAGGAGAGAGGAGACCCAAAATTCAGAGAGCCGACCGTCCCTGACTTCTGAGGACAGGACCCCATGTCAAATGGATTTGTCCCTGGAAACATAAAATTTCTCTTTATCTGCACTTCAGAATCAGATTTTATCATCCCTCAGAAGTTCACTCCTCTGAAAAACGAATATGAATCCTCAGGGATTCTTCATCCAGACATTGCTGTATAGAGCTTCATCCACCCCTCTCCTCTCTCTCTGCCATCTGATAATTTGGGAACCCCTTTTTCTCATCTGCAGGAGAAGCAGAGCAAAGAAATCCCTCTCTGCAGCATTGGACAGGTCCTCTTTTTTTTCCATGGCTCATGCAGGAGCAGAGTAGAGAAATCCCTCTCTGCAACATGGGACGGGTCCTCTTTTTGGGGGGGGGGGCTAATGCAGGAGCAGAATAGGGAAGTCCCTTTGATCAGCTTGGGACAGTTCCTCTTTTTTCCATTGCTTGTGCAGGAGAAGAGTAAAGAAGTCCCTTTCTGCAGCACGGGGACAGGTCCTCTTTTTTTCCATGGCTCATGCAGGAACAGAGTAGAGAAAACAGCCTCATCAGCATGGGACAGGTGCTCTTTTTTCATTGGCTCATGCAGAAGCAGGATAGGGAACTCTCTTTCTGCAGCATGGGGCAGGTCCATGCAAGAGCAGAGCAGAGAAATCACTATTTGAAGCATGGGACAGGTCTTCTTTTTCCATGGCTCATGCAGGAGCAGGATAGTGAAATCTCTTTCTGCACCATCTGCAAGAGAAGAAGAGCAAATAAATCCCTCTCTACAGCATTGGACAGGTCCTCTTTTTTTCCATGGCTCATGCAGGAGCAGAGTAAAGAAATCCCTTTCTGCAGCATGGAGACAGGTCCTCTTTTTTTTCCATGGCTCATGCAGGAACAGAGTAGAGAAAACAGCCTCTTTAGCATGGACAGGTCCTCTTTTTTCATTGGCTCATGCAGAAGCAGGATAGGGAACTCTCTTTCTGCAGCATGGGACAGATCCATACAGGAGCAGAGCAGAGAAATCACTATTTGAGGCATGGGGCAGGTCCTCTTTTTCCATGGCTCATGCAGGAGCAGAATAGTGAAATCTCTTTCTGCACTATAGGACAGGTCCTCTTTTTTTTTCCAGGGCTCATGCAGGAGCAGAGTAAAGAAATCCCTTTCTGTAGCATGGAGACAGGTCCTCTTTTTTTTCCATGGCTCATGCAGGAACAGAGTAAAGAAATCCCTTTCTGTAGCATGGAGACAGGTCCTCTTTTTTTTCCCATGGCTCATGCAGGAACAGAGTAGAGAAAACAGCCTCTTTACCATGGGACAGGTCCTCTTTTTTCATTGGCTCATGCAGAAGCAGGATAGGGAACTCTCTTTCTGCAGCATGGGACAGGTCCATACAGGAGCAGAGCAGAGAAATCACTATTTGAAGCATGGGACAGGTCCTCTTTTTTTTCCAGGGCTCATGCAGGAGCAGCATATGGAGTTCCCTTTCTTCACCATGGGACAGGTCCTCTTTTTTCATGATTCATGCAGGAGCAGAATAGAGAAAACCCTCTGTGCAGCACGGGACAGGTCCTCTTTTTATATATATGGAGGTCACACATACACAGATACATCGATGATCTGCATCTTATCTACAGGATACAGTAACATGAGATGGATATTATGAATCAGATTAGGCAGTAACTGTAACTGTCTGTACCCGGGGGAAACGATTCGATCGCTCTGATTCTACACATCACTTCCTATATACAGTGTAAAGTGTTTGTAGCTCCACTAATAATATTACACGGAGAGATTGTTGGGCCCCGGGGCCACTAGCTGCTATCTGTATCCCTTATAACATCAGTTTTTCATCTCAGATTGCCTTGTCCCCTTCGGTCTCTGTTCTCATTGATAAATATTCAACGTGACGAACGTGAGAGTAGCCCGAGGCCGAACACCCTTCCCCCCCCCCCCCCACCCCCGTGTCCTGGTTGTACACAAAAGGGTCGTTATGTGATCCGCCCCAGCCTGGACTCGTCTTTTGTCATTGTCAGGCTGAATCGGAGGAAAAATTCTAAAGGAGCCAATCGCCTTTTGTTTTTTTGATTTTTGTTTGTTTTTTAAATATGAAAAGTGGACCTGTCAGAACGTTACCAGTCTTCATGAATAAATTCCTGACGTGTCACAATATACAGCAACGGGTTCATTCCTCAGACAAGCTCCACTGTGAACTCCACTGAGTGACGTTGCCTAGGCTGAGGTGAGGTCACCAATCAATGACTTGAAAGGTCCCAGTACTGGTGTTGGTGGACGCAATAATAACCCCCAGCACCGGTGTCGGTGAATGCAATATTTACCCCTAGCACTGGTGGAGGTGGACACAATATTAACCCCCAAGACTGGTGTTGGTGGATGCAATAACCCTCAGCACTAGTATCGATGGACGCAATAATAACCTCAACACTGGTGGAGGTGGACACAGTAATAATAACCCCAGGACTGGTTTTAGTGGACGCAAAATTAAACCTGAGCACTGGTGTTGGTCGACGCAATAATAACCCCCAGCGCTGGTGTAAGTGGAGGCAAAAATAACCCCCAGCACTGGTGTTGGACACAATAATAACCCTCAGCACTGGTGGAGGGGGACACAATATTAACACCCAAGACTGGTGTCGTTTGACGCAATAGTAACCCCCAGCACTGGTGTCGTTGGATGTAATAGTAACCTCCAGCCCTGTTGTCATTGAACGCAATAATAACCCCCAGCACTGGTGTCGGTGGATGCAATAACCCTCAGCATTGGTATCAGTGAACGCAATACTAACCCCAGCACTAGTATCGATGGACGCAATAATAACCCCAACACTGGTGAAGGTGGACACAGTAATAACCCCAGGACTGGTGTCGGTGGATGCAAAATTAAACCTCAGCACTGGTGTCGGTCGACACAACAATAACCCCCAGCACTGGTGGAGGTGGACGCAATAATAACCCCCAGCACAGGTGTTGGTGGACACAATATTAAGAGTCCCCTCTTACATTAGGGTCCCCATCAAAGTCCCCCCTTACACCAGAGTCCCCTTCAAAGTCCCCCCTTACATGGGAGCTCTCCTTATATGGGGCCCTCATCAGAGTCCCCACCGGAAGCCTGATTTGGCCCCTGGGCCGTAGTTTGATGACCTTGGCTTTAAATCACAAGAGGAAGCATTGTGGGTGATGATCCTATCACAGCTGGTTACAAGCACTCTGCGCCTTCATCACAGCGCAAGGCGAAGGTGTGCATACATGGGCCATGGGCATTCCTGGGCATTTTTACATGAACCCCCGTTCAGACCTAACCGGGAGCTCATCCCTAAATGTGGTGTTTTGAAAACAAGGTGGTCGCTCTTCTCCAAGCTGTTTACCAATGTTTGGATCATGAATAATATGTTTATAAATTCTCACGTTGTGACCAGACCCTTTGTAATGTTTCATGGTGATCTGGCTACTAGGTGGCGCTGCTGAGGAAGTTCAGAAGAACGCGGTTACACTAAGCTGACCCCACCATGTCATGTAATACAAGGCATATCATGGCAGTAATAAAGGCAAAAAGTCTTGCGAGCCACAATAATCCAGTGCCCAGAAAAAAGCAAACAAAAATGTGAATACCTAGCAGCAAACGCAGATCACGTATTCATGGCCGTGCAAATCAAATGTAAAACAAGGATGCGCTGCGCTCAAGTATGTATCATATAAACTATCCAGCGTGATTATAGAGGCGAGACCTCTACAGATTTAATTAATTTATTTAAGGTTCACTTGGCACTTTAATGTAATTTACTTTCTGATTACAACAGAGTATATGCATGTTGCACTTTATATGAATTATTGCACGTTTTTTATCAACTTATACATGCTTTATAGGCACAGTATATGTATGTGTTGACTTCTTGATTACATGTTGGAATATTGATTTATTTATATGCACATTGCACTTATGAGGAATTGTGTGTAAACATATATATATTTCTCTCTTATACGTTTTTTGGTATTATAATCACGCTGGATAGTTTATATGATACATACTTGAGCGCAGCGCATCCTTGTTTTACACATCATGGCAGTACCTGGCTCTCTTACCACATTAGTGTCTTTCTCCCAGGCCGTATCTTGTATCAAGTCTTCATCGGTCTCAGAATCCCCCCCTTGGCTGCAGTCCAGGCGGATGAGGGCCCGGCATCGGTAGTGACAGGTGAAATTGCAGTCTGAAAGAGACAAGAGAGTGTTAGAGATTGTGGGGGAGGGGTGAGGCCAGGAAAAATTGCCCCGTGTCATTTACAAAACTGTTCAAATGCAAAAGTTTCCCCTGATGTTGTCCTCGGTCACCTTCTGAGTTATTATTAATACATGACAGGGCCTGTTGGATGAGGAGGAGAAGATGGGGGGCACAAATTACTAATATACTATATGGCCTTAGTTATGTAACCCCCCCAATGATGGAGTTCAGGTGTCTCCAGTGAAGGGCCCTGGTAATCCTCCGTCATACTAAGACATTGTAGACTGTATTGTGCTCCTCCATCCTTGTGGTAACAGTTTGGTGAAGACCCTTTTCTGTTCCACCATGACTGTCCCCTGTGTACAAAGCCAGCTCCATAAAGACATGGATGACCAGTTTGGGGTGTAGGAACTGGAGTGTCCTGTACAGAGCCCTAACCTCATCCCTACTGAACACCTTTGCACTGGCTTCAACTGGGGAATCGGCCCTCAACTCTGCATTCAAGCAACATGTTGCTACTCCTAAGCTGAATCCTTTATGCCCTCAGTGACTCTGACCCCTGTGCCCTCTGGACACCCCTGCACTCCTGTGTCTCCATTGACTCCAGTGACCCTCTGTCTCCAAGTACTCTGTCTCCAGTAGCCTCAGTGTCTCCTGTGTCTCTAGTGATTCAATGTCTACTGTGTCGCCAGTTACCCCTGTGTCACCAGGTACCCCAGTGACCGCTGTGTCTCCAGTGCCTCCTGTGTCTCCAGTGACCCCAGTGACTCTGTGTCTCCAGTGCCCCCTGTGTCTCCAGTGACTCCCGTGTCTCCAATGACCCCTGTGTCTCCAGTGACCCCTGTGTCTCCAGTGACTCCCGTGTCTCCAGTGTCTCCAGTGACCCCTGTTTCTCCAGTGACTCCCGTGTCTCCAGTGACTCCCGTGTCTCCAGTGACCCCTGTGTCTCCAGTGACTCCCGTGTCTCCAGTGACCCCTGTGTCTCCAGTGCCCCCTGTGTCTCCAGTGACTCCTGTGTCTCTAGTGCCCCCTGTGTCTACAGTGCCTCCTGTGTCTACAGTCCCCCCTGTGTCTCCAGTGCCCCCTTTGTCTCCAGTGCCTCCAGTGTCTCCAGTGCCCCCCGTGTCTCCAGTGCCCCCTGTGACCCCAGTGACTCTGTGTCTCCAGTGCCCCGTGTCTCCAGTGACCCATGTGTCTCCTGTGTCTCCAGTGACCCCAGTACCTCCTGTTTCTCTAGTGACCCCAGTGACTCAGTGTCTCCAGTTCCCCCTGTGTCTCCAGCGACTCCTATGTCTCCAGTGCCCCCTGTGTCTCCAGTGCCCCCTGTGTCTCCAGTAACTCCTGTGTCTTCAGTGACCCTGTATTTCCAGTGTCTCCAGTGACCCCAGTACCTCCTGTCTCTCTAGTGACCCCAGTGATTCTGTGTCTCCAAAGCCCCCTGTGTCTCCAGTGACCCCTGTGTCTCCAGTGCCCCCTGTGTCTCCAGTGCCCCCTGTGTCTCCAGTGACCCCAGTGGCTTCTGTGTCTAAAATGACCTTGTGTCAATTACATATTTCTGGCCATGGTTATGGAATAGGACGTCCAAAAATCTCTGGTAGGTGAGAGAATGCGGGGTTCACAGACTTTTGTCCCTATAGTGAATTATAACCTACTCACTCACATTGCCTGGGTCAGAGGTAATACAGACAGATGGGGTATTAATAATTGAAAGGGTATTAATAATCTATTAATTAATGGGGTATTAATAATCTAGGACCCTTAATATGTTGAAAGCTGTGGCTGTAACTCTGATTTCCGCAGGATAAAAGTCCAGTTTGATATTCTATAAATTCAGAACTGATAAGTTAGCCAGAAACCTCTGGAATTGCTGACACATCATGGTGGGGAGGCGGTGGGGTGTTTGGGAGCAGAGTGGAGATATCGGGTGTAAGGTGGGTATTTGGGGAGTACAGTGGAGATATTAGGGGTGTAAGGTGGGTATTTGGGGAGCAGAGTGGAGATATTGGGGGTGTAAGGTGGGTATTTGGGGAGCAGAGTGGAGATATTGGGGGTGTAAGGTGGGTATTTGGGGAGCAGAGTGGAGATATTAGGGGTGTAAGGTGGGTATTTGGGGAGTACAGTGGAGATATTAGGGGTGTAAGGTGGGTATTTGGGGAGCAGAGTGGAGATATTGGGGGTGTAAGGTGGGTATTTGGGGAGCAGAGTGGAGATATTGGGGGTGTAAGGTGGGTATTTGGGGAGCACGGTGGAGATATTGGGGTTGTAAGGTGGGTATTTGGGGAGCACAGTGGAGATATTGGGGGTGTAAGGTGGGTATTTGGGGAGCACAGTGGAGATATTGGGGGTGTAAGGTGGGTATTTGGGGAGCACAGTGGAGATATTGGGGGTGTAAGGTGGGTATTTGGGGAGCACAGTGGAGATATTGGGGTTGTAAGGTGGATATTTGGGGAGCACAGTGGAGATATTGGGGGTGTAAGGTGGGTATTTGGGGAGCACGGTGGAGATATTGGGGTTTTAAGGTGGGTATTTGGGGAGCACAGTGGAGATATTGGGGGTGTAAGGTGGGTATTTTTGTTGAGTACAGTGAAGATATTGGGGGTGTAAGGTGGGTATTTGGGGAGCACGGTGGAGATATTGGGGTTTTAAGGTGGGTATTTGGGGAGCACAGTGGAGATATTGGGGGTGTAAGGTGGGTATTTTTGTTGAGTACAGTGAAGATATTGGGGGTGTAAGGTGGGTATTTGGGGAGCACAGTGGAGATATTGGGGGTATAAGGTGGGTATTTGGAGATATTGGGGGTGTAAGGTGGGTATTTGGAGATATTGGGGTGTAAGGTGGGTATTTGGGGCGGATAATAGAGGAACTTGTGTTGGAGGTCTCAGGCTGTCACGCCGTGACTGATCGCACGGTTCACACTCAGAGGTCGAAGTTCCCTCCAGTAATTAGAATCATGCGCACAGTGTGATCATTGAGTTAATGTACAATGGGCCATTATCAGCTGATTGGAGAATAATGAGGTCTTCTAATTACCAGCTGAGGCCGTGTGATGGAACTACCAGACCCCCCCCCCGGGGGGATTCAATGCCAATACATCAGAGAGAAGTTTTCCGCTTCACTGCTCAAAACAAACAATAAATAAATGAATAAAGGGCGGAGCTCCCAGATTACAGAGAATTTTTTTAATTGCTTTAAATAAAGTTAACTAAAATTTTATCGGTACCCAACACTAATACCCACATTAACCACCATGAACCAATATCCTTCCATCCCCCCCGGACCACAGTATGTCATTTTCTACCCCAAAGTCCAAATCTACCCAAAAGGTCAGTTTTACTGTTTCCATGGTATAAGTAACTGCTAGAGACTGTTCTATAGTTGCAGGAGACCTAAAGAGAGTTGCCAGACTCCTGTAAGTAGAAAAGACTGCTTCTAGGTAACAGGAGACTCCTTCCAAGATACAGGAGACTGTTAATGACTACTAAGTAATGGGAGACGGCTTTCTTCTGTAGTTACAGGAGACTAAACAAGACTTCTAGGGACCGCTTCACAGTTCCAGACAACTGCTAGATATTGTTTACTACTTGTTGAAGGAGAATGCTAGAGGCTGCTTTCTAGTTATTGGAGACTGGTGAAGACTTCTAGAGACATCTTCCAAGTTACAGGAGACTGCCAAAGACTACAGGAGATGGTCAGAGACTGCAGACATCCTACAGGAGATGATCAGAGACTGCAGACATGATACAGGAGATGGTCAGAGACTGCAGACATAATACAGGAAATGATCAGAGACGGCAGACATAGTACAGGAGATGATCAGAGACTGCAGACATAATACAGGAGATGATCAGAGACTGCAGACATACTACAGGAGATGGTCAGAGACTGCAGACATACTACAGGAGGTGGTCAGAGACTGCAGACATACTACAGGAGATGGTCAGAGACTGCAGACATGATACAGGAGATGGTCAGAGACTGCAGATATGATACAAGAGATGATCAGAGACTGCAGACATGATACAGGAGATGATCAGAGACTGCAGACGTAATACAGGAGATGGTCAGAGACTGCAGACATAGTACAGGAGATGATCAGAGACTGCAGACATAGTACAGGAGATGATCAGAGACTGCAGACATAGTACAGGAGATGGTCAGAGACTGCAGACATAGTACAGGAGATGATCAGAGACTGCAGACATGATACAGGAGATGATCAGAGACTGCAGACATGATACAGGAGATGATCAGAGACTGCAGACATAATACAGGAGATGGTCAGAGACTGCAGACATACTACAGGAGATGGTCAGAGACTGCAGACATAGTACAGGAGATGATCAGAGACTGCAGACATAGTACAGGAGATGATCAGAGACTGCAGACATAGTACAGGAGATGGTCAGAGACTGCAGACATAGTACAGGAGATGATCAGAGACTGCAGACATAGTACAGGAGATGATCAGAGACTGCAGACATAATACAGGAGATGATCAGAGACTGCAGACATAGTACAGGAGATGATCAGAGACTGCAGACATAGTACAGGAGATGATCAGAGACTGCAGACATAGTACAGGAGATGATCAGAGACTGCAGACATAGTACAGGAGATGATCAGAGACTGCAGACATAATACAGGAGATGGTCAGAGACTGCAGACATACTACAGGAGATGGTCAGAGACTGCAGACATAGTACAGGAGATGATCAGAGACTGCAGACATAGTACAGGAGATGATCAGAGACTGCAGACATAATACAGGAGATGATCAGAGACTGCAGACATAGTACAGGAGATGATCAGAGACTGCAGACATAGTACAGGAGATGGTCAGAGACTGCAGACATAGTACAGGAGATGATCAGAGACTGCAGACATAATACAGGAGATGGTCAGAAACTGCAGACATACTACAGGAGACTGATAAAAATCACTACAACAGGGTGATAAAGAAACACAGATTAGTGTCCACAGGGGCCTGAAGGCCAACCAAAACTGCCAAAGGTGGGCTGTAGGTTGGGCACCAGAATATTTGGTGATTTGGGGGCTTAAAAAAGTTTTGTGTGAAGTTCCACTTTAAATGAATGTCTTTCTCAGACCCAGGAAGGGGCCCCGCTCTGCTCATTACACATGGAGGGGACGGCAGATCAGAGTGTAGTCACCGGGAATCATTGCTGAGCGGATCTGGTGAGAATATTTGGTGCCGGCAGTGTGGGGTTCTGGGACGGACGTGATGCAGCACACAGGAATGTACAGACGGGTAAGTCACCCTGACTAATTCCTGATACAGATGCAGCTGCTGGAGGTCTGGAACCCGCACACCGTCCCCCACAAGGTAAACACGTGGCGATCCCAACATAGCGCCACCTGGTGGTCTCTGTATTTGTACTCAGGGGGTCTAATTATCAATTTTTTTACCCAAGATTCACTCAACTGTCACTCAAAATTCACTCAACTGTCACCCGAGATTCACACGTTATTCTAACCAAATCATTAGTGAAAAAAAAGTTTTTCTGTTGGGGTGTATTGTAGCAGCACTCATCAAACATTAACCCCTTCAATACCGAGCACTTTCATCCCCTTCCTGCCCAGGCCAATTTTCAGCTTTCAGCGCTGTCACACTTTGAATGACAATTGCGCGGTCATGCTACACTGTACTCATATGACATTTTAGTCATTTTCTTCACACAAATAGAGCTTTCTTTTGGTGGTATTTAATCACCACTAGAGTTTTTTATTTTTTGCTAAAAAAAAAAGAAAAAATACCAAACATTTTGAAAAATAAAAACAAAGAATCTTTTTTCATAGTTTGTTATAACATTTTGCAAATAGGTAATTTTTCTCTGGCACTGATGGGCACTGATGAGGCGGCAATTGTGGGCACTTATGAGGAGCCACTAATGAGGCTGCACTGATAGGTGGCACTAATTGACAGTCATAGGCAGCACTGATGGGCACTGATTGGCGACACTGCTGGGCATTGGTAGGCAGCACTGATGGGCACTGATAGGCAGCTCTGATAGGTGACACTGATGGGCACTGATAGGTAGCACTGATGGGCACTAATAGGTAGCACTGATGGCACTGATAGGCGACACTTCTGGGCACTGATAGGCTGTACTGATGGGAACTGATGAGGCGGCAATTGTGGGCACTTATGAGGAGGAACTGATAAGGCTGCACTAATAGGTGGCAGTAATGGACACTGAGAAGTGGCAATGGTGGGCACTGATGGGCGGCACTGATAGGCAGCACTGACAGGCAGCACTGCTGGGCACTGGTAAGCAGCACCCATGGGCACTGATAGGCGACTCTGATGGGCACTGATGATGCGGCACTGATAGGCAACACTGCTGGGCACTGATGGGCACTGGTAGGCAGCACTGATGGGCACTGATAGGAAGCACTGATAGGTGACACTGATGGGCACTGATGATGCGGCACTGATGGGCACTGATAGGTAGCACTGATGGTCACTGGTAGGCAGCACTGATGGGCACTGGTAGGCAGCACTGATGGGCACTGATAGGAAGCACTGATAGGTGACACTGATGGGCACTGATGATGCGGCACTGATGGGCACTGATAGGTAGCACTGATGGTCACTGGTAGGCAGCACTGATGGGCACTGATAGGTGGCACTGATAGGCGACACTGCTGGGCACTGATTGGTGACACTGATGAGTACGCACTGATTGGCAGCAGTGGCCACTGTTGGGACTGCACTGATAATAAGTGCCCTGATTATCAGTGAAGATGTCTCTTTAAAGCTGGGTTCACATATGAGCATGCAGAGGCTCACAGCAGGAGTCCGTGGCGTCCGATTTCAGCCCAAATTTTTGGCTGAATTCGGACCTGAAATGGACCAAAAGACGCACAGGACTCCTGTGCAAATCGCTCTGGAGCCGCTGCGGAGATGTGTTAACCGGCTCCATAGAGAGCCGGTCGCAATCTCCTGCTGTGTGAACTGGATGCGGAGGAAAGCCACATCCAATTCTCAGTGGTGTGAACCCGGGCTGAAGGTGGTAATCAGCTCTCCTCCTCCCCTCTCCCCCCGCTGTCAGTGTGAGGAAAGGAGTGCCGATAACCGGCTTGTGTTCACACTGTGATCAGCTGTGATTGGATACAGCTGATCACGTGGTAAAGAGCCGCTGATTGGCTCTTTATCTCGATCGGTGATCAGGTGTGTACTGAGATCAAAGTGATCACAGAGCGTGGATGCAATCACAGGAGGACGTCACGTGACGCCCTCCCAGAACTGGCCGGCCGCGCTGTAGCCATCATTCGGCGATAGCGCAGTCGGCAAGTGGTTAACGCACATCCGTGTGTTACACTACCATTTATTTTGAATGCATTAAGGCAATGCACCTCCAACACACGGCACAATGCACCATAACAAACAAACATGCATTGTGTTACCAAAAAGGGCGCACATCATTTTTTTTACCTGAATGAACTGCCGCAATGCAATGCGAGAAAATTTGCGTGTAAATTCAATGCGGCGTAAAGGCAAAGTCTGAATGGGTCCCAAAGGTCTCTTTCACATTTGCTGTGGAGCTGCACGAATCTGGGAAAAATGAGAATCACGATTTTTTTTGCTTAGAATAAAGATCACGATTCTCGTGGCGTAACATCATCTTTCAGATTATACAAAAAAATTGAGCTAACAGTAATGTTTCGTTTTTTTTTTTTTAATTCATTAAAGTGTATTTTGTTCAAAAAAAAATTGCATTTGAAGGACCGCTGTGCAAATACAGGGTGACATAAAATATTGCAACAACCACCATTTTATTCGCTAGGGTCTCTGCTAAAAAAAATATATATATATATTGTTTGGGGGTTCTAATTCATTTTCTAGCAAAAAAAATAAAATAATGATTTTAGCTTGAAACCAACAAGTGTCAGAAAAAGGTTTAGTCTTTAAGCAGGGGCGTCGGGAGGGGGTGGCTAGCCGTGGCTGAAGCCCCGAATGTGCCCCCGAAAAGCCCCGAGCCTCAGGCATGCAGCTCTTCATTACAAGCCCCGAGCGGCGAGCGCCGGGACCGATCTGATCCCGAGCGCCGGCGAATTTGGCCGAGTTTGGCCGAGTGCCGTAGCAGGTCCCGCCTTCTGGAGCCTGCAACGCCTATGATGGACGTCCCCCTGGTCCAATGCTCGGACCGCGGGACGTGTGACATCCATCATAGGCGCTGCAGGCTCCAGAAGGCGGGAATTTCAATGCGGCCGCCGCGCCACTGTAAGATCCCCGCTCAGCGCTCGGGCGGCCCGCTCTCCTTTCGTCCTCGGCTCCTCCTCGTCCTCTGACTGCCTGGCTGCTGTGACACCGCACACCACGGCTGAGCTGAGGTAGGTCAGACAGTGTATGTGGGTCAGGCTGGTCAGTGTAGGTAAATGTCAGTGTAGGTAGGTCAGTGTAGGTAGGTCACTACGGTCAGTGTAGGTAGGTCAGTGTAGGTAGGTCAGTGTAGGTAGGTCAGTGTAGGTAGGTCAGTGTAGGTAGGTCACTACGGTCAGTGTAGGTACGTCAGTGTATGTAAGTGTCAGTGTAGGTAGGTCAGTGTATGTAAATGTCAGTGTATGTAAATGTCAGTGTAGGTAGGTCACTACGGTCAGTGTAGGTAGGTCAGTGTATGTAAATGTCAGTGTAGGTAAATGTCAGTGTATGTAAATGTCAGTGTAGGTAGGTCACTACGGTCAGTGTAGGTAGGTCAGTGAATGTAAAGGTCAGTGTTCACTACCGTCAGTGTATGTAGGTCAGGTAAGTCACGGGCCAGCCAAAAAAAAAAGCCTGCATCACGTGTACAACACCCCCCCCCCCCCCCCCCCGGGTCCGGCCTTGGACTTCGGGCTGAAGCCCCTGGTCTTTTTGCCACCTAGCAACGCCCCTGTCTTTAAGTGATTAAACCTCCCTCGTTTACAGACCGAAGTTCATTCCTTTGATCTAAAGAACAAAATGTTACAATGTTTATAGTTAGCTCAGCGGCTGAGGAATGTTGTGAAACTTGGCAGACTGCCTTTTTTTTGTTGTTGTTTGTTTTAACAGCTGTCGGCTTGAGCAGAGAACTCTCTGCATAGAATCTGGAAAATGCTTTGTTAAGATCGCGAGGGAGGGGGTAAAGAATCGCGATCTCGATTCTTACGGATGAATCGCGCAGCTCTAATTTGCTATAATGCTTACCGCTCTCTGGAAAGCGATCCGTTGTGGCAGGGGCTGACAGGCGTTCAGAGGACACTATTGCCACCTCCTGATGCCTGTTTTTTTTTTTGAGGGGGGGCGGGGGCTTAAATTGGCGAACGGCAATTTTACATTGTAGGATCGCGCTGCAATTGTGCGTCAAGCGTTTGCTGGCAGTTGCAGAGCGGCCCCACTGAGCTCATAGGGTGAGTTTGACAGGTGGGTGCCGCCAGTCAAACTCTGCAGCCTGAGTTAGGAATGGCGTGGCCGTGACATGTGTAGAGTGTGCTCTTAGGCTGTATTGGTATTCGGGTGGGTGGCCGGGGGGGGGGGGGTAAAACTGTGGCTAGGTTGACTGTGTGAAAGAACTTTTAGTTCTTTTATTGATTTATATATATATAAAGGAGATCAGCTTGATGGTAATTGTTTTATACTTGTAAATTAATTAATAAAAAAAATTAAAAGTTCTGTGTGTAGTTTGTAATTCTATATATGTTGGGTCCGTTATAATTGCTATGAAGTTCTATACAATTGTTCTACTTCTAATGCTGCTTTATGCATTGACATACAGCATGTCCTTACACTCAGCCTGTCAGGACAATATGGTCACCTGCTCACTTGCCATCATCCACAGGCAGCTTAACTCTTCAATAAAACGCAGAAGTTGAATCCAACGCAATTTTACTTTAGATAAGTGCAGTACAGAGGATGTTTTTTTTTCCAGTTATTTGAAGTGTAAGAAGACAATGACTATCCTAAGCCCTGTCTCTGAAGTACTGACACATCACCGACTGGGAGAACATGGAAGAAATCTGCGTGGGTCTAGCTAAGAGTGAACCAAGAATATGAGTGTGAGCCGCTCAGAAGTGAAATGAAGTCCTGTGACGATCACTGCGGGTGCTGGTCGGGAAGGGCGCTCATCTATGCTCCTGGCAATGGTAGAGACTAGTGACTGAGTGTCCCGGGAGCCGCACATCAAGTCAAGACCTGCTGAATGATAGTGAATGGCAGTCTCAGCCTGGACCCCACCAGGCCACGCCCCCAATGCATTTCACTCCGCCCACTGGAGCCTACACACGGGGACTGGACGGGGGGGGGGGCGCACAACGCAGCAATGAGCGGTGTGCCGTGTTCCTCGGTTATCGGCATTCCTCTCCATACGCTAACAGCCAATAAGCAGCATTCCTCAGTGGGTACATCTGCACGGATAATCAGTGCCCTGATTATCAGTGCAGCCCTATCAGCGCTGCCCTTCAGTGTCCATCAGTGCTGTCAATCAGTGCCCATCAATGATGCCCATAGGGGTGTGCATTCCAAAGCTCAAACTCATGTGCCTTTCTCTGCAGATGCATGTGGTGGTGAATGAATGGAAAGTGCTCTGCGCTGAGTGTTTTCCTGTTCATTCACAAACTGAGGCATAGCAAACACAATTTTTACTATGCTTCAGTTATGAATGGACACAGTGAGCGAGTGTGTTCACTGTGTTCACTTAGAAAAAGAACTATTTACTAGCCCTTTCCCCCACTCTCCATCCTGAAATATCCCCCGCAGATATCCGAGGGGGGGGGGGAGAGGAGGGAAGCCAGCAACACTGCAGGGCAAGGGGGCCCCAATAAGGAGGGGGTAAGCCCGTAAAGTAGAGGGAATCGGCAATGCACATAGTGATTAGGGTGTACCCAGGCACACCTGGCACACCCCTTGCGCATGCCTATTATGAGACCTGTCAATGCCCATCAGTGCATCCTCATCAGTGATCGTCCATTAGTGCTGTCTATCAGTGCCCATCAGTGCTGCCCATTAGTGCCTATCATTGCTACCTATAAGTGCCCATCAGTGCCACCTATCAGTGCCCATCAGTGCTGCCTATAAGTGCCACCTATAAGTGCCCATCAGTGCCACCTATCAGTGCCCATTAGTGCCACCTCATCAGTGCCACCTATCAGTGTCCATCAGTGCTGCATATCAGTGCCTCCTCATCAGTGCCACCTCATCAGTGCCCATTAGTGCCACCTCATCAGTGCCACCTATCAGTGTCCATCAGTGCTGCATATCAGTGCCTCCTCATCAGTGCCACCTCATCAGTGCCCATTAGTGCCACCTCATCAGTGCTGCCTATAAGTGTCCATCAGTGCCACTTATCAGTGTCCATCAGTGCTGCATATCAGTGCCACCTCATCAGTGCAGCCTATCAGTGCCCATCAGTGCTGCCTATAAGTGCCACCTATCAGTGTCCATCAGTGCTGCCTATCAGTGCCACCTATAAGTGCCCATCAGTGCCACCTATCAGTGCCCATTAGTGCCACCTCATCAGTGCCACCTATCAGTGTCCATCAGTGCTGCATATCAGTGCCTTCTCATCAGTGCCACCTCATCAGTGCCCATTAGTGCCACCTCATCAGTGCCACCTATCAGTGTCCATCAGTGCTGCATATCAGTGCCTTCTCATCAGTGCCACCTCATCAGTGCCCATTAGTGCCACCTCATCAGTGCTGCCTATAAGTGTCCATCAGTGCCACCTATCAGTGTCCATCAGTGCTGCATATCAGTGCCACCTCATCAGTGCAGCCTATCAGTGCCTGTCAGTGCCGCCTCCTGAGCGCACATCGGTGAAGGAGAAACATTACTTATTTACAAAATTTTATAACAGAAACTGAAAAAGAAAAACTATTTTTTTCAAAATTTTGGGGGGATTTCTCATTTGTTTATCAAAAAATGAAAAACAAACAAAAACTCTGTCTAAAAAGAATGATAAAAATGTCACGGGGGTACGGTGTTGCATGACCGCGCAATTGTCATTCAAAGTGTGACAGCGCTGAAAATTGGCCTGAGCAGGAAGCGGGGGAGGGGGGGGGGGGGAGTGCCCGGCATTGAAGTGGATAATACCCCTATAGAAAGTATTTACAAATATGCATATGACGTGTAGTAATGAATATATGGGGCAGTGGACTTGTAGAAACTAAGAATTCATCAAAATAAAAAAAATTCAGGCATACACCATGTTCCTAAATATAAACATGAACAAAATATTATGTCTACAAATGTAAGGTGATGCAACCAACCGCTCAATAGTCAATAGTCCGCAGGACTGGAATTTCCTCCATTACATGAGAGGTGAAGGAGGTCCCAGTATAATATACCCAAGAATGATTTCTAATGCTTGTTTACTTATTATATAAATATAGATTTTTTTCCCCGTATACATTAAAATATTACTTTCATGCAAACAACATAATAATAATTTAATATGTGAACTGACTGAACACACATTATTATTTTCTGCAGCTTTGATACGTGTAATACCTATATCAGCCGTTAGGTGGCAGCATCTCACCTGAAAAGTTCGTTTTCTATCCCTTATATCAGGGGTTTCCAAAAACTTTCTAAACAAAGGGCCAGTTTACTTTCCTTCAGACTTTATCGGGGGCCAGACTAAGGTCAGTGGAAGTATAAAATGACTTTGGCTTGGTGGTTAGTGGAAGTAAAAAAAAGCACCTGCAGTCAGAAAGAGGAGGAATAGTGTCCCATCATTGGTGTCAGTGGGGGGAATAATACCCCATCATTGGTGTCAGTGGGAGGAATAGTGCCCCATCATTGGTGTCAGTGGGAGGAATAGTGCCCAAAGGTTGGTGTCAGTGGGGGGAATAATACCCCATCATTGGTGTCAGTGGGAGGAATAGTGCCCCATTGTTGGTGTCAGTGGGAGGAATAGTACCCCATCATTGGTGTCAGTGGAAGGAATAGTGCCCCATCATTGGTGTCAGTGGGAGGAATAATACCCTATCATTGGTGTCAGTGGGAGGAATAATACCCCATCATCGGTGTCAGTGGGAGGAATAGTGCCCCATCATTGGTGTCAGTGGGAGGAATAGTGCCCCATTGTTGGTGTCAGTGGGAGGAATAATACCCCATCATTGGTGTCAGTGGGAGGAATAGTGCCCCATCATTGGTGTCAGTGGGAGGAATAGTGCCCCATCATTGGTGTCAGTGGAAGGAATAGTACCCCAGCACTGGTGTCAGTGGGAGGAATAGTGCCCCACTTTTGGTGTCAGAAGAATGAATGGTGCTTCATCATTGTCATCAGTAGTGCCAGAGAAGGCCGGGTCCTGGTCCCTGTATAACAGTGCTTTGTGCTTATAGGGTGACAACGCTCTGTCCCTCTCTCCCTATGGTGGACGGACACATTGCTCAGCCATGGTCCACCATTGTCACCATCAGGACGTCAGTTCGGAGCAATGATGTGCAGCTAAAGATGGAGTGAGTGCACATAGACAGGAAGTGGCTGAAAGAGGCTGCAGGAGATCCACAGCACTGAGATGGGGTGATAAATAAACACTGACTGATGATTTATAGACATGTGACATGTCATATTTTTTTTTATATTTTATCTTCACAGCTGTGAAAGATTGATGGGTGTTGGGAGCGGATGTATCGCGCTGGATTGTGCAACTTATTAGAGTCTGGTGAGTTTATTTTCTTGTCATGTTATTATAGACACGTGTTTATAATGTGCTGATCACATCTTCCCACTGAGAGTCACACGACCGCATGTCGTCTTCAATTTAACAAAGCCATGTGTCATCTGCGCTAAATCCTGACAGCCAATCAGAATCTGTAATTGCTTTGCAGTTAAATCTTATTGGCCTTTGCACCCCCCCTCCCCCCATGGCTGCCAACGGTCATTTAGAAAAAATGCGTCCCTGGAAATATCTCTGACCTTGACCAATCATACAATGACGCTTCCTCTCTGCAGCCTAATTATTTTCCATGGTTACTTTTTTTTAGAAGTAAAATATTTTATTCTGGTCATTGTAGGGGTTTCTACTTGAATGACAGTAATCATTGTATGATTTCCTTTTTTGTATTTCATGTCCTTTATATTTTCCTCCACATTTAGGTCTCATCCATCCATTTTCTCTCATCCATTTGGTTCAACCACATCAATGCCGGGCACTTTCACCCCTCTTCCTGCACAGGCCAATTTTCAGCTTTCAGCGCTCTCACACTTTAGGGGATCAACTCCAGAGATAAAACGATAATTCTCCCACTCTACAAGACTCTGGTCCGGCCGCACCTGGAGTATGCTGTCCAGTTCTGGGCACCAGTCCTCAGGAAGGATATACTGGAAATGGAGCGAGTACAAAGAAGGGCAACAAAGCTAATAAAGGGTCTGGAGGATATTAGTTATGAGGAAAGGTTGCGAGCACTGAACTTATTCTCTCTGGAGAAGTGACGCTTGAGAGGGGATATGATTTCAATATACAAATACCGTACTGGTGACCCCACAATAGGGAGAAAACTTTTTTGCGGAAGGGAGTTTAACAAGACACATGGCCACTCATTAAAATTAGAAGAAAAGAGGTTTAACCTTAAACTACGTAGAGGGTTCTTTACTGTAAGAGTGGCAAGGATGTGGAATTCCCTTCCACAGGCGGTGGTCTCAGCGGGGAGCATTGATAGCTTCAAGAAACTATTAGATAATCACCTGAATGACCGCAACATACAGGGATATGTAATGTAATACTGACACATAATCACACACATAGGTTGGACTTGATGGACTTGTGTCTTTTTTCAACCTCACCTACTATGTAACTATGTAACTTTGAAGGACAATTATTCAGTCATGCAACACTGTACCCATATGATATTTTTATCTTTTTTTTTTTTTTGAGACAGACAGAGCTTTCTTTTGGTGGTATTTAATCACCACTGGGGTTTTTTTTTTTTTTTGCTAAACTCCTTCCAGAGGTGGTTCTGGTCGGCTCAGTAGATTGCTTTAAGAAAGGTCTGAATTCATTCCTAAATGTACAGAATATAACTGGATACTGACATTTATAGGTAAAGTTGATCCAGGGAAAATCCGATTGCCTCTCTGGGATCAGGAAGGAATTTTTTCCCCTACTGTAGCAAATTGGATCCTGATTTTCTGGGGTTTTTCCCCCTTCCTCTGGATCAACTGTGGGTATAGGATTGGGTATATGGGATTGTATGATATTTTTTATTTATTTGTTTGTTTGTTTTTTGTTTTGTTTTTTTTTTATGGTTGAACTAGATGGACTTGTGTCTTTTTTCAACCTGACTAACTATGTAACTAAACAAACAAAAAAAGACTGAAAATTTTGAAAAAAAAACCCAAAAACATTCTTCTACGTTTCTGTTATAAAATTTGGCAAATAAGTAACCTTTTTTCTTCACTGATGCACTGATGAGCACTGATGAGGCTGCACTGATGGGCACTGATGAGGCTGCACTGAGGGGCTGCATTAATAGGCACTAATGGGGCTGCACTGATTGGCACTGATCAGGCTGCACTGACAGTCACTGATGAGCCTGCGCTGATGGGGCTGCACTAATGGGCACTGATGAGGCTGCACTGATGGGCACTGATCAGGCTGCACTGATGGGTACTGATGAGGCTGCAATGATGGGCTGCATTTACGGGCACTGGTGAGGCTGCACTGATTGGCACTGATAGGCTGCATTGATGGGCACTGGTGAGGCTGCACTGATTGGCACTGATAGCCTGCATTGATGGGCACCGATGAGGCTGCACTGATGGGCACTGATGAGGCTACACTGATGGGCACTGGTGAAGCTGCGCTGATAGGCACTGATGAGGCTGCAGTGATGGACAATGATGAGGCTGCACTGATGGGCTGCATTGATGGGCACTGATGAGGCTGCACTGATGGGTACTGATGAGGCTGCACTGATGGGCTGCATTGATGGGCACTGATGAGGCTGCACTGATGGGCACTGATGAGGCTACACTGATGGGCACTGATGAGGCTGCACTGATGGGCACTGATGAGGCTGCACTGATGGGCACTGATGAGGCTGCACTGATGAAGAGACACTGATGAGACTGCACTAATAAGGTGGCACTGATAGGCAGCACTGATGGGCACTGATATGCTGCAATGATGGGGCTGCATTGATAATCAGGGCATAATCATTGAGCACATCTCTCCATTCCCTGTGAATGGATGATGCGGCTGTGGGGAGAAGAACCCTGCAATTCAGATAAGTGAGGTGGGGAGCTGTGGAATGGCAAATTGTTTGGGGGGTTATAAGTAATTTTCTAGCAAAAAAATACTGGTCTAAAACTTAAAATATGAGCGGAAATTCCATTTTTGGGTGGAACTCCACTTTATGGTCAAAAATGTTTTGCAACCAGTTTAAAAGCAAAAGATACAAAAAAAAAAAAATCTTGCTTTTAAAAAAAAAAAAAAGATTACTTCCAAGGCCATAGAGGCGATCAAAGACGATCTAGTCTTCCATCACCTCTGTAACCAGCTGCTGCACCGTCAGATTGTTTCTCTGGTGAGCTGGCAGAAGTAGTAAGCCCAAGAAACACCGGTGAGATGGGTGGACGTCCCCTCTCGCCGCTTCTGAAAGCATTCCAGCGGGCCATGAGCCACTCAGAAAGCTTTCACAGGAAAGCCAGCTGAAAAAAACAATACTGGGGTTTTAGCTGACCAATTGCAAACAGGCCCGGACTGGCCATAGGGCATACTGGGCATTTGCCCAGTGGGCCTCCAGGCTGCATGTCCTAAGAAGAGTGGCCTGTTGATGACCAGGCAGCATAGCAGGAGTTAAGCGGCGACCGTCGCCCGGACTAACACAGACCGTGGCCGCCGCTCACCTCCTGCTATGCGGTCGTGCCAAAAGCAGGGCCAGTGCCAGCAAACTAGGACGTGCAGAAGAAGGTGGGAGAGAAGTACCTGCAGGGGACAGACACCTCCCCGGCCATCCTCTGGAGATATACCTGCACCCAGCGGGCTATATCCAACACCGGCCGGCACACTGTGACAGCTGCACAGGGAGGAAGGTGAGTGCACTGAACTGATCAAGTGTGTGTTACAGCCAAAGTCCCGCCCTGTAGAGATGGGGAAGGGGGGTGGATTGGGACTGTCTCTTTGCTGCACCGAAGAAACAAGTGTAATAGAAACTGATGAAATGACACTTTGCTACAATGTAAAGTAGTGAGTGTACAGCTTGTATAACAGTGTAAATTTGCTGTCCCCTCAAAATAACTCAACACACAGCCATTAATGTCTAAACCGCTGGCAACAAAAGTCAGTACACCCCTAAGTGAAAATGTCCAAATTGAGTTCAATTAGCTATTTTTCCTCCCCGGTGTCATGTGACTCGTTAGTGTTACAAGGTCTCAGGTGTGAATGGGGAGCAGGTGTGTTAAATTTGGTGTTATCGCTCTCACTCTCTCATACTGGTCACTGGAAGTTCAACATATCGCACCTCATGACAAAGAATTCTCTGAGGATCTGAAAAAAAGAATTGTTGCTCTACATAAAGATGGCCTAGGCTATAAGAAGATTGCCAAGACCCTGAAACTGATCTGCAGCACGGTGGCCAAGACCATACAGCGGTATAACAGGACAGGTTCCACTCAGAACCGGCCTCACCATGGTCCACCAAAGAAGTTGAGGTCACGTGCTCAGCGTCATATCCAGAGGTTGTCTTTGGGAAATAGACGTATGAGTGCTGCCAGCATTGGAAGGGGTGGGGGGTCAGCCTGTCAGTGCTCAGACCATACGCCGCACACTGCATCAAATTGGTCTGCATGACTGTCGTCCCAGAAGGAAGTCTCTTCTAAAGATGATGCACAAGAAAGACCGCAAACAGTTTGCTGAAGACAAGCAGACTAAGGACATGGATTACTGGAACCATGTCCTGTGGTCTGATGAGAACAAGATAAACTTATTTGGTTCAGATGGTGACAAGTGTGTGTGGCGGCAACCAGGTGAGGAGGACAAAGACAAGTGTGTCTTGTCTACAGTCAAGCATGGTGGTGGGAGTGTCATGGTCTGGGGCTGTATGAGTGCTGCCGGCACTGGGGAGATACAGATCATTGAGGGAACCATGAATGCCAACATGTACTGTGACATACTGAAGCAGAGCATGATCCCCTCCCTTCAGAGACTGGGCCGCAGGGCAGTATTCCAACATGATAACGACCCCAAACACACCTCCAAGATGACCACTGCCTTGCTAAAGAAGCTGAGGGTAAAGGTGATGGACTGGCCAAGCATGTCTCCAGACCTAAACCCTATTGATCATCTGTGGGACATCCTCAAATGGAAGGTGGAGGAGCGCAAGGTCTCTAACATCCACCAGCTCTGTGATGTCATCATGGAGGAGGGGAAGAGGACTCCAGTGACAACCTGTGAAGCTCTGGTGACCTCCATGCCCAAGAGGGTTAAGGCAGTGCTGGAAAATAATGGTGGCCACACAAAATATTGACACTTTGGGCCCAATTTGGACATTTTCACTTAGGGGTGTACTGACTTTTGTTGCCAGCGGTTTAGACATTAATGGCTGTGTGTTGAGTTATTTTGAGGGGACAGCAAATTTACACTGTTATACAAGCTGTACACTCACTACTTTATATTGTAGACAAGTGTCATTTCTTCAGTGTTGTCACATGAAAAGATAGAAGAAAAGATTTACAGAAATGTGAGGGGTGTACTTACTTTTGTGAGATACTGTGTATGCGTATTTCAGTCGGCAAGTGGTTAAATGTTCTTTTTCAGATTGAAAAGAAACAATGTATAAACTGATCTGGGTTGGGTACCCTGCGGTCACCTGACACCATACCGCATATGATTGGTTGGAAATTGTACTCAGATATAGTGAAGCCCCTGGTTGCCCTCTGCTGGTCACCTGACACACATGCATGTTCCGCTCGTGGTATTCAGCTGACTGTCATACAGAACGTTATAGAGATTCATCACACACAGTACAATGGGCGAACGTTAATCGGCCAATCACCACTTTCAACAACCTCATCAATGTATTGCGCATTAAGTTACCCTACGGAGGATGGAAGTATCCCCAAAACTTAAAGCAAAAATGACAAGATAAAAATGAATAGCTCATTAAAAGATAAAATAAAAAAACAGCATTTGCAACAAAATCTAGTAAAAGAGAATTCCCCTGCAGTACTTATTTTCTGCCACTAGATGTCCTCAGTCTGATGGCCAGCATCATTCAACCCACGTCCTATGAGGCCAGCTTGTCCTGGACGTGCCCCCAGCCTGTGATTGGACAGTGAAAGGAGAAGCAGCACAAGTGATGAGCTCATCTCTTTGTCACTCTGTTCACTCCTCCTATCAGCATGCTTCTTGTCAGGACATGAACTGATTGGCTCTTTGTGTTGCTTCTTCCTCTCACCCTCCAGCCCTGCATTTAGGGCTCGTTCACACTAAAATCCAGTGTGAGAGAGCCGCGTGCCCTCTCAGCTTCCCGCACCGCATTTCAATTGCATTGACCTCGCTATCTGCCACAGGGGTCGGTTCAAGTTAACGATACCCCAAACGCACGTCTCAAACGCATTGAATTTGCCTGCACTGGATCGCATAGTACAAAGGTCACATTTTAAAAAAGTAGTGCATGCACTACTTTTGGTGCAGTGCGATTTCAGCCTGTTCAAAACGAATGGGGCTGAAATCGCACTACACAGAACTGCATGTGAAGCAAACAGGAACAGTACAGCACTCCTGTTGCGATTCGCATGCAGCTCCTAGTGTGACCGGGCCCTTAAATGCAAGGCTATCGCTTCTTCACCCCACTCCTTCAGGCCGCATTCACACTTTTGCGTAGTGATTTTGGATGAGCGATTTGCATGCGATTTTCACGTGTCGCATTCATTTCATGAGTTCCCCCATGCGTATCTGTTCCTTCCGAAAACAAGCTCCTGCTCCTTTTTGGGCGACAAGTGTGGTGCGTTTTTAAATCTTGCGTTTTGCAGCGACCCCATTGCGGCAGAATCTCATTGCCTGTTGGGGTGCCATTAAAGAATAACGGCACCCAAAAGCGCATTGCACATTTCGCAGTGATTTGGGATCGAGGGCGGAAATCACTGCAATCCCAAATCGCAGAATTGATTACATTGTTGCCAAGTCAAGAGCTCATAGCGATGTGATGAATTACAAGTTAATCCTTTCTGGATAAAGAATGCTTAAAATCAAAAGCAGATCAAAAGCACTTTGATCTGACTTTACATTCTCTGGACCAAAGTTGCAGCAAAAGTCGCATCAAAGTCATGCAAGCTGCAGCGACTTCTGTAGTGTCAGTAGGAACGGCTCTCATAGAAATGCATTTAAATTCACATGTCCGGCGTCTTATGGTCTCACAAGTCAGATCCCAAGTTCCACAATTGTGAAAGGAGCCTTATTGCCAAAGCTCAAGGCTCCTTTAACACTAGTGCGACTCCGAGTGCGACTTTCTAATGAGACTCTGACATTCAAGTCGCAAGAAAGTCACATCAAAGTAGCGCAGGAGCACTTTCGACATTGCTGTGACTTTGAGGCGCACAGATTGGAACTGGTGCATTTGAAATCAACGGGCTGAGACTTGTCATGCGACTTTATGTGTCCAAAGTCGCATGATAAGCCACAGGAGTGTGAACGAAGCCTAACTGAACAAGCTGAAGTTAAAAGCTGATTGGTTACTAGGCAGAGCTTTGTGTCTTCGATATCTGCCCCAAGAACAATTTAAAATCAAAAACTTGTAAGGAAAAGTTTTGCTTTCTCTATCACTTTTGTAGACTTTCCTGTACTTCCTGTTCTAGAAACACAACAGGAAGTGAAAGGAAATCCCTCGAATGGGAGAGGACTCCCCTCATCTCTGGCCTTATTGGAAGATTCTCCTTTCTATTCCTGTTAAGGTGACAACTCAGAACTTTTGGGTTTCCTATCACTGACAGTGGTCACCAGGACGAACCCAGAGGGCGGATCTCTCCCCGGGACACAGACAGCAATCTAAACCTGACACGTCTTTGAGCCTTCCTTATCACTACTTCAAACAGAAAGTAAAACTGTTGGCGTTAGATACACTTTAATTGGCTGTACAATGTGATTGTTTATCTTAAAGTACAATTAAAGGCAAACACTTTATTTTAGTATTGGATAGAGTGGGGAGGAATGGAACCCCCTGTCAGGGTTTTATTGCTGTCTGTCTCTCCCGTTAAGGAGATTCGCCCTCTCTAAGGCTCCGTTCACATCTTGGTGTTCCGGATCGCGGACAGAATCGCCACGATTCCGCCTGTGATCCTGAATCACGGCAAATCGCGGGGACGCCCGTTACTTCCAATGGCACCCCGATCGCAACAATCACGGTAAAATCACACAAACAGAATCGCGGGACCCCTGTGTACTTCTTTTGGGCGACAGGTGTCCCGCCCATTAGAGGCGCCCGGGCGCCGCCCCCTCTCTCCAGGCCACACCCCTATGTGCAATGGATAGATTCATGCATGGCATGAATCTATCCACATCCGCCGCAGCCGTCCCCTATTCATGTGCCCGGCCCCTTTCAGGACACCGGGCGCATGAATTACAGCGGCGAGGGTTTTTTTTTAAGCACCTGATTAGAGCCAGAGGCTCTAATAGGCTTCAAAATCGGGTGGGATCAGGACGCAGAGAATGCGAACGGAGCCCACCCAGGTGTGTTACAACAGCAAATGAACATTCGCTGTTGAAACACTGATCCTCAATCCAGCCAATCAGAAGCGGGTGTGAGACCCATTTTCCGATTGTCTGAAAAGAGAAGACTCCCGATTTACCCGTGGAGAGCAGGAGAACGGGAGGCCGCCGATGGGGTAAGTGTTACCAACCCAAGGGGGGGGGGATGGTTTGTGGCATACTGTTTGCCGCCTCCCCCAAAAAAAAATTCCACCAGCTGCCACTGCGTCCCGTGATTCTGTTTGTGCGATGATTTGTCAGGGTGCCATTGGAAGCGACGGGGATCGCACCGGCGTCCCCGCAAATCCCTGTGATTCCGGATCGCGGGCGGAATTGTGCCGATTCCGCCCCGCAATCCAGATTCGCCAAAATGTGAACGGAGCCTAATTGCCCCGGTGACCATCATTATGGAGAAGTGAAAGACAAATCTTAAGTTTGGGGTTGCCACCAGAACAGGAATAGAGGGGGAATCTTCCAAGGGGGGGGGGGGACACTAGTTCTGGGGACAACTCACTTTAGAGGGATTTCCTCCCACTTCCTGTTTTGGCTATGGGACAGGAAGTGACGGAAAATCCCCCCAAGGGGACACAGATGCTAAAATGAAAACTGACAGGAGTTATAAGCCTTCCTTAGGCGCTCGGTTCACATATATGCGAATCGGATGAGCTTTTGACCGCATCTGATTCGCATAACATGTGAAGCGGACTTGCTTTCAATGGAGCCGGTTCACACATGTCCAGAGCAGCTGTAGGTCCGATTTTGAAAAGGGTCCCGTGCGATTTTGGGTCTGGGTCAGGTGCAAATTCAAGTAAAAAATTTGCAGCTGAACCGGGTGAACAAGACCGCACCGGACTCCGAACTGCAAACTGCAGCCAGACACGTGTGAACTTCACCTTACTTTATCCAAAATGACAAAAAAAAAACCACGTAAGTTTCTACATGAAGTGCCCGGTGGTGGTACTCACAGGTGCAGCGCAGGCTCTTGCGGTAGATGCCCCAGATGAATTCTCCGCACAGGTCGCACCAGGTGTACTGCGTGTGGGAGGTGGGCTGGAAGTAGTGCCCCTCGCCCACCTTCCCCGCGGGGAGGCTGTCCCCCTGCCCGGCGCCCCCTCTCCTCCGTAGACTCCTCTGCAGGATAGCGGGGGCTCTGCCGGGGGGGATCCGCACCGCGTTGGTCCTCTCCAGCCGGTGACCCACTTTAGGGCTGTGGGTCAGGTCCAGTCCGTCGCAGGGATCCAAAGTTTTCAGTTCGATCATTTCATAGGTAGAGACTTGTGACCACATCCCAGGGGCAGGGGGGGCGATGTGGTCACAGTGGCGGCGGCAGGGGGGGGTATCGCTGACCTCTGAACTCTTGTCCTCCGCAGCCTCCTCTGTGCCGCTCTTTCCTCTCTCGTGCTGCAACTGAATGTCCTCACCCCCCTCTCTGCCTCTCTCCCTCCTTCTTTTTTTTTTTTTTCAGATTTTGGCTTCCTTCCTCCCTCTCATCTTCCGTCACTCCTCTTCTCTTCTCTTCTCTTCTTTCTCTCTCGTTCGGTTGTCACCAAGAAACTTTCTGTGAGCCCGTCCGGCGGTGACTGCCCCTTTGTGTGCGCCGGCTTCTTGTGGCCTTTTTGTAAGTGGGTGTATCCCGGCTGCTGACATACGAGAAAACTGACTTCTCTGCCGTCCTCCTTCTTCTGTCCCCGACTTCTTCTCTGCCGTCCTCCTTCTTCTGTCCCGACTTCTCTGCGGTCCTCCTTCTTCTGTCCCCACTTCTCTGCCGTCCTCCTTCTTCTGTCCCCACTTCTTTGCCGTCCTCCTTCTTCTGTCCCCACTTCTCTGCCATCCTCCTTATTCTGTCCCCACTTCTTTGCCGTCCTCCTTCTTCTGTCCCCACTTCTCTGCCATCCTCCTTATTCTGTCCCCACTTCTCTGCCGTCCTCCTTCTTCTGTCCCTGACTTCTCTGCCGTCCTCTTTCTTCTGTCCCCGACTTCTCTGCTGTCCTCCTTCTTCTGTCCCGACTTCTCTGCCTTCCTCCTTCTTCTGTCCCTGACTTCTCTGCCGTCCTCTTTCTTCTGTCCCCGACTTCTCTGCTGTCCTCCTTCTTCTGTCCCCAACTTCTCTGCCATCCTCCTTCTTCTGTCCCCACTTCTCTGCCATCCTCCTTCTTCTGTCCCCGACTTCCCCTTTGCCGTCCTCCTTCTTCTGTCCCCAACTTCTCTGCTGTCCTCCTTCTTCTGTCCCCGACTTCTCCTCTGCCGTCCTCCTTCTTCTGTCCCCGACTTGTCTGCCATCCTCCTTCTTTTGTCCCGACTTCTCTGCCGTCCTCCTTCTTCTGTCCCGACTTCTCCTCTGCCGTCCTCCTTCTTCTGTCCCCGACTTCTCTGCCGTCCTCCTTCTTCTGTCCCGACTTCTCTGCCGTCCTCCTTCTTCTGTCCCAACTTCTCCTCTGCCGTCCTCCTTCTTCTGTCCCCGACTTCTCTGCCGTCCTCCTCCTTCT
This sequence comes from Aquarana catesbeiana, assembly GCA_037953035.1. Taxonomy (NCBI): domain Eukaryota; kingdom Metazoa; phylum Chordata; class Amphibia; order Anura; family Ranidae; genus Aquarana; species Aquarana catesbeiana. The sequence continues at coordinate 72,314 of JBBHAA010002698.1, forward strand.
GTCCCGACTTCTCTGCCGTCCTCCTTCTTCTGTCCCCAACTTCTCTGCCGTCCTCCTTCTTCTGTCCCCAACTTCTCTGTCGTCCTCCTTCTTCTGTCCCCGACTTCCCCTTTGCCGTCCTCCTTCTTCTGTCCCCAACTTCTCTGCCATCCTCCTTCTTCTGTCCCCAACTTCTCTGTCGTCCTCCTTCTTCTGTCCCCGACTTCCCCTTTGCCGTCCTCCTTCTTCTGTCCCTGACTTCTCTGCCGTCCTCTTTCTTCTGTCCCCGACTTCTCTGCTGTCCTCCTTCTTCTGTCCCCAACTTCTCTGCCATCCTCCTTCTTCTGTCCCCACTTCTCTGCCATCCTCCTTCTTCTGTCCCCGACTTCCCCTTTGCCGTCCTCCTTCTTCTGTCCCCAACTTCTCTGCTGTCCTCCTTCTTCTGTCCCCGACTTCTCCTCTGCCGTCCTCCTTCTTCTGTCCCCGACTTGTCTGCCATCCTCCTTCTTTTGTCCCGACTTCTCTGCCGTCCTCCTTCTTCTGTCCCGACTTCTCCTCTGCCGTCCTCCTTCTTCTGTCCCTGACTTCTCTGCCGTCCTCCTTCTTCTGTCCCGACTTCTCTGCCGTCCTCCTTCTTCTGTCCCAACTTCTCCTCTGCCGTCCTCCTTCTTCTGTCCCCGACTTCTCTGCCGTCCTCCTTCTTCTGTCCCGACTTCTCTGCCGTCCTCCTTCTTCTGTCCCCAACTTCTCTGCCATCCTCCTTCTTCTGTCCCCAACTTCTCTGTCGTCCTCCTTCTTCTGTCCCCGACTTCCCCTTTGCCGTCCTCCTTCTTCTGTCCCCAACTTCTCTGCCATCCTCCTTCTTCTGTCCCCAACTTCTCTGCTGTCCTCCTTCTTCTGTCCCCGACTTCTCCTCTGCCGTCCTCCTTCTTCTGTCCCCGACTTGTCTGCCATCCTCCTTCTTCTGTCCCGACTTCTCTGCCGTCCTCCTTCTTCTGTCCCGACTTCTCCTCTGCCGTCCTCCTTCTTCTGTCCCCAACTTCTCTGCCGTCCTCCTTCTTCTGTCCCGACTTCTCTGCCGTCCTCCTTCTTCTGTCCCCAACTTCTCTGCCATCCTCCTTCTTCTGTCCCCAACTTCTCTGTCGTCCTCCTTCTTCTGTCCCGACTTCTCTGCCGTCCTCCTTCTTCTGTCCCAACTTCTCCTCTGCCGTCCTCCTTCTTCTGTCCCCGACTTCTCTGCCGTCCTCCTTCTTCTGTCCCGACTTCTCTGCCGTCCTCCTTCTTCTGTCCCCAACTTCTCTGCCATCCTCCTTCTTCTGTCCCCAACTTCTCTGTCGTCCTCCTTCTTCTGTCCCCGACTTCCCCTTTGCCGTCCTCCTTCTTCTGTCCCCAACTTCTCTGCCATCCTCCTTCTTCTGTCCCCAACTTCTCTGCTGTCCTCCTTCTTCTGTCCCCGACTTCTCCTCTGCCGTCCTCCTTCTTCTGTCCCCGACTTCTCTGCCGTCCTCCTTCTTCTGTCCCGACTTCTCTGCCGTCCTCCTTCTTCTGTCCCGACTTCTCCTCTGCCGTCCTCCTTCTTCTGTCCCGACTTCTCTGCTGTCCTCCTTCTTCTGTCCCGACTTCTCTGCCGTCCTCCTTCTTCTGTCCCCGACTTCTCTGCTGTCCTCCTTCTTCTGTCCCCGACTTCTCCTCTGCCGTCCTCCTTCTTCTTTCCCCGACTTCTCTGCTTTCCTCCTTCTTATGTCCCGACTTCTCTGCCGTCCTCCTCCTTCTGTCCCGACTTCTCTGCCTTCCTCCATCTTCTGACCCCGACTTCTTCTCTGCTGTCCTCCTTCTTCTGTCCCCGACTTCTGTGCCATCCTTCTTCTGTCCCCAACTTCTCTGTCGTCCTCCTTCTTCTGTCCCCGACTTCTCTGCCGTCCTCCTTCTTCTGTCCTGACTTCTCTGCCGTCCCCCTTCTTCTGTCCCCGACTTCTGTGCCGTCCTCCTTCTTCTGTCCCCGACTCCTCTGCCGTCCTCCTTCTTCTGTCCCCGACTTCTCTGCTGTCCTCCTTCTTCTGTCCTGACTCCTCTGCCGTCCTCCTTCTTTTGTCCCAACTTCTCTGCCGTCCTCCTTCTTCTGTCCCGACTTCTTCTCTGCCGTCCTCCTTCTTCTGTCCCGACAACTTCTCTGCCGTCCTCCTTCTTCTGTCCCAACTTCTCTGCCGTCCTCCTTCTTCTGTCCTCCTTCTTAATTCTTTATTTATTGCGAAAATATCAATTTGCAACATAACTCATTACAAGATTGAGTTCCTGACTTGCAACAACGTATCAAGTTCAGAAAGTTTGGGGTAAGAAGTGGCAGGCCTGTTTTTGTTTTTTTTCAAACATTCTTTATCTAGAAAATAGAAATTTGAAACATACAGCTGTAACTCTTCAGTATGGAGATCTCGACTCGCAACCATGTATCAAATTCAGAAGAAGTTGGAAGTAGAAGTGACAGGTTTGCTTTTGTTTTTTATATATATCAACAATGTATCAAACTCAAATTCAATACTGTATCAAATTCAGAATGAGATTGGGGGAAGAAGTGGCAGCCTTGCTTTTGTTTTTTCCCAAAATTCTCTATCCAGATCCATCAGTACCGCATCAAGGTATCAAATTCAGAAGAAGTTGGAAGTAGAAGTGACGGCTTTGCTTTTCCTTTATTTGTTTTTATATCACCAATGTATCAAACTGAGATTCGATAATGTATCAAATTATGTTGAAACAATGTATCAAATTCAGAAAACATTTGGGGAAGAAGAAGAAACCTTGCTTTTGTTTTTTCAAAGATTCTTTAATCAGATCCATCAGTACGGAGATCTTGACTCGCAACGAAGTTTCAAATTTAGAAAGTTTGGGGAAGGAAGTGGCAGCCTTGCTTTCGTTTTTTCAAAGATTCCGTATCCAGATCCATCAGTACTGCATCAATGAATCAGATTCAGAAGTTGGAAGTAGAAGTGACGACTTTGCTTTTCCTTTATTTGTCTATATATCAACAATGTATTACACTCAGATTTGATAATCGATCAAACTATGTTGCAACAATGTATCAAATTCAGAAAGAGCTTGGGGGAAGAAGTAGCAACCTTGCTTTTGCTTTTTCAAAGATTCTTGATTCAGATCCATCAGTACTGAGAGCTCGACTCACAACAAAGTTTCAAATTCAGAAGATGTTGAAAGTAGAAGTGACAGATTTGCTTTTGTTTATATATATATATATATATATATATATATATATATATATATACAGTATCTCACATAAGTGAGTACATCCCTCACATTTCTGTAAATATTTTCTTCCCTCTTTTCATGTGACAACACTGAAGAAATGACACTTTGCTACAATGTAAAGTAGTGAGTGTACAGCTTGTATAACAGTGTAAATTTGCTGTCCCCTCAAAATAACTCAACACACAGCCATTAATGTCTAAACCGCTGGCAACAAAAGTGAGTACACCCCTAAGTGAAAATGTCCAAATTGGGCCCAAAGTGTCAATATTTTGTGTGGCCACAAAATAAGGCAACCTGTGAAGCTCTGGACCTCTTTACATTACACAGCACCTTGCACCTCTGGACCCCTTTACATTACACAACCCCCTGCACCTCTGGACATCTTTACATTACACAACCCCATGCATCTCTGGACCCCTTTACATTACAGAGCACCCTGCACCTCTGGACTCCTTTATTTTACACAACCCCATGCACCTCTGGACCCCTTTACATTACACAACCCCTGCACCTCTGGACTTCTTTACATTACACAGCACCCTGCACCTCTGAACCTCTTTACACTACACAGCATCCTGCACCTCTGGACCCCTTTACGTTACACAACCCCCTGCACCTCTGGACCTCTTTACATTACACAAACCCCTGCACCTCTGGACCCCTTTACATTACACAGCACCCTGCACCTCTGGACCCCTTTACATTACACAGCACCCTGCACCTCTGGACCCCTTTACATTACACAACCCCCTGCACCACTGGACCCCTTTACATTACACAACCCCTGCACCTCTGGACTCCTTTACATTACACAACCCCCTGCACCTGTGGACTCCTTTACATTACACAGCCCCTGCACCTCTGGATTCCTTTACATTACACAACCTCCTCCACCTCTGGACCCTTTTACATTACACAACCCCTGCACCTCTGGACCCCTTTACATTACACAGCCTCCCCCTCCCCACAGCTCAGGACCCCCTGCACATTACACAGCCCCCCCCCACAGCTCTGGACCCCCTGTTGCATAGCTCTGCCCTTTCATACCTTACTCTGCACTTTTATATTCACCCCCACCCCCTAGCAACCAATCACCTGCTACTCCTCCAGCATTTCCTGTCCTCTTTTCAGCGCTGCCACACTATCTCTCACTCTCACTCCCCTGCTATACAAGATAGTGAGAGACAGTGTTTTGTTTCTCCTGCTCTGGCGGCTGGTCCTGCGTGTCACCCGGGGAAGTTTGCACCCCTGCACCCTGTCACAGCTGGGCTCTCCCTGCGCTGTCAGCATGTCACATCCCCGCTGTGCTGCCAAGCCCGCCCCGCTTTCACTGATTCATACAGGGGAGGACGGGGGTGCCTCCTGACACCCCCCCACCTACAGTGTGTGGCACCCGGGATGGAAAGCCCCCCCCCCCCCAGTTAGTACGCCACTGCATGTGACAGATGTGAAAGGGTCTGGAGAAGCCGTGGAGAAGGCTATGCTGCCTGTAAATTCGTTCAGCATGACCAATTTGGTGGTGGGTCAGTGATGGTCTGGGGAGGCATATCCATGGAGGGACACACCTCTCTACAGGCTAGACAATGGCACCCTGACTGCCATTAGGTATGGGGATGAAATCTTTGGACCCATTGTCAGACCGTACGCTGGTGCAGTGGGTCCTAGGTTCCTCCTGGTGTAAGACAATGCCAAGCCTCAGGTGGCGAGAGTATGCAGTCAGTTCTTGGAGGATGAAGGAATTCATACCACTGAACGGCCCCCACACTTGCCTGACCTAAATCCAATAGAACACCTCTGGGACATTATGTTTTGGTCCATCTGACACCGCCAGGTTGCACCTCAGACTGTTCAGGAGCTCAGTGATGCCCTGATCCAGATCTGGGAGGAAATACCCCAGGACACCATCCGTCCTCTCATTAGGAGCATATCCCGACATCAGGCATGCATACAATCACGTGGGGGCCATACAAACTACTGAGGACCTGTCTGAGTTGCTGCAATGAAATTCCACCAAAATGGACCAGCCTGCTGCATCATTTTTTCACTTTGATTTTCGGGATCTCTTTAAATCCCTCTGTAGGTTGATACTTTTCATTTCCATCCCTTCCTTCCTAACACATTACCCAGTCCAGATCAGTATAGATATCCAGCATGAGATTTTTCCCCCTTTTTCAAAATGTTCCTTTATTTTTTTTGAGCAGTGTATTAACAATGTATCAAACTATGTTGCAACAATTGATCAAAATTAAAAGTAGTGGAAGGGAAAAGGGACATCCTTGCTTTTTTTTTATATTCTTTATTTATCCAAAAAATATAAATTTGCAACATATGGGGGGTTATTTATGAAAGGCAAATCCACTTTGCACTAAAAGTGAAAACTACAAGTGCAAAGTGCACTTGAAATTGCACTGAAAGTGCACTTGGAAGTGCAATCCCTGTAGATCCGAGTGGGACATGCAAGGAAAATAAAAAACAGCATTTTAGCTTGCACATGATTGGATGATAAAATCAGCAAAGCTTCACCTCATTTCAGATCTACCCCTCAGATTTACAGCGACTGCGCTTCCAAGTGCACTTTCAGTGCAATTTCAAGTGCATTTTGCACTTGTAGTTTGCACTTGTAGTGCAAAGTGGATTAGTCTTTCGTAAATGGCCCCCATGGCTGTAACTGATCAGAATATTAAGTTCTCAGCTTGTAACAAAGTATCAAATTCAGAAGAGGCGGGAGGGAGAAGTGTAAGCCTTGCTTTGACTGACTTTCTAGGATTTCTGGCCCAGAACAGTTATCCCGGCCGCTTAGAATCCCAACAGCTGCGCCTTCTCCGGGAAGATGAAGTGGCGGAAACTCCTGGAATCTCATCCAAATCTCTTTTGCCAAGTCAGGACAAAGGAAAACCAAAACTGGGCCCGTGGACGCGCCAGTCAGGGGTGATCTGACCAAAGTTGTGTTGGGGAAAGTGCTTGGTGAGGTGGAAAATGAGGAGAATGGGGCGACGTCAGCAGGCTCAGCGTCCAGATAAAGAGGGAGGGAGCCGCAGAGGAGATAAAATGTGTTTTCTATAATCTCTTCTTCCCAGGAAGGTAAAATCTACGCAGGAAGGATCCGTGTCACAGCTCTGAGATTCAGATTACACACCAGAGAATGAAAATATTTCTTTTATGCCAAAAATTTCCTCCAACCTGATTGTCCAGCCGCAGAGCTCGCGGCCCGGGTTCACCCCCCACTCATCACACACCTCCCTGCCTGAGGACAGCACTCTGAATGGAGACACTTTGTGTTCCTTACTTCTAAATCGCATTCCTTTGACTTGCTGCGCCATTCATGGTGTCATTCAAGTTGATTTGAAACAAATGACTAAAATCTCATCTAAGCTTTAACATGTTAACATTGGTGTGCACAGCCTATTGTATTAGGGTGTGTACCCCAAGACACAAACACTCATGCATGTGGGTATGTGTGTCTGTGGGTGTGTGTGTATATATATATTATTATATATTATATACTGTATATACACACACACAGAGGGAGAGAAAGGGGTGAGATAGAGAGGGGAGAGAGGGGGTTAACAGAGAGAGGTGGAGAGCAGGGGGGAGAGAGAAGGGTGAGAGAGTAGGGGGGTTGGGAAAGAGGGTGAGAGAAAGAGAGAGGGGGTGAGAGAGAGGTGTGTTAGAGAGAGATGGGGTGAGAGAGAGGGGGGGCGATAGAGAGAGAAGTGAGAGAGAGAGAGGGGGGGTAAGAGAGAGAAGTGAGAGAGAGAGAGAGAGGGGGGTAAGAGAGAGAGAGGGTGTCAGAGAGATGGGGAGAGAGAGAGGGGTGAGAGAGGGGGGTGAGAGAGAGAGAGAGGGGGTGAGTGTGAGAGAGAGAGGGTGAGAGAGAGGGTGTCTGAGAGAGATGGGGCGAGAGAGGGGGGTGAGAGAGAGAGAGAGAGAGAGGGGGGGGGGTGGGAGAGAGGGAGAGAGAGGGTGAGAAAGAGAGAGGGGGTGAGAGAGAGGGAGAGAGAGATGGGGGGGTGAGTGAGGGGTGTGTGAGAGAGAGCTGGGATGACGGGGTGAGAGAGAGGGGGGTGAGAGAGAGAGGGGTGTGTGAGGGAGGTGGGGTGAGAGAGAGGGGGTGAGAGAGAGGGGGTGTGAGGGAGAGAGGGTTGAAAGAGAGAGAGGGGAGAGCATGGGGGAGAGAGAGGAGTGAGAGAGAGAGGGGGTGAGATAGAGGGTGAAAGAGAGAGAGGGTGAGAGATAGAGGGGGTGAGAGAGAGGGGGGTGAGAGAGAGGGGGAGAGAGAGGGTGAGAGATAGAGGGGGAGAGAGGGAGAGAGAGAGGGGGTGAAAGATGGGGTCAAAGAGAGAGGGTGAGAAGGGGTGTGTGAGAGAGAGGAGGGTGAGAGAGAGACAGAGAGAGGGGGGTGAGAGAGAGAGATGCATGTTATATATAAGTTATCCAAAGTTATTCCCAATTTGAATTTGCAGCTTTCACCAATAATGTGTTTCTGCCATGGGAATACTTATTCAGACACTTCCTTCCTGTTATAGGGTGACAACACTCTGTCCCTGTCCCCTGTATGTGCTCCTGCATTGTCACCCTGTCACATGGGTTTCTAATGGGGGCACTAAGCAGCCATGCCGATTGCCGACACACACAGAGTGAGAATGGGAGACAAACTGGACAGCAGGGGGTCAGGTACCAGCAATGTAGTGCAGAGGGTGCAGGGGAGCTGTCTATGCTCAGTGAGCTATAATAGTAGCAGTCTCTGACACAAAGCAGAATCTCAGGTAACATGGCAGCTCTTTGATGTAACATTAGAGTCTGTAGTACAAAGTAGCAGTCTCAGGTCATGTGACAGATGTCTCAGAGGATGCGACAATTCTGTTGATGTAACATAGCAGTCTCAGGTAACATGGTAGACTTCTGGTGTAACATGAGAATCTCAATTACAGTGCAATAGTCTAAGACCCCATACACACTATACAACTTTTGTTGTCTGATTTCCTTTAGATTTACCAAAACCATGTAGTTCAAGGGTCTGCCTATAAGCCAGCTTCAAAAGCAAATTGTGGGTTGGGTGTGAATCTACAGAAAATCCCCTCCCCCGCCCCACACACATCTTTAGATCAGACCTCAGTATCTCCATCTGACATCCAATGGCCTCCCTGAGATGCCACCCATCAGATGCTGCCTATGTGATCTTCAGGAAATGTTGCTCGGGTGGCCCGCCTGTCTGGTCCCTCTGGGATTTCCACCTCCCTGTTTCCTCCTCTTTGAATTCAGTTTCCGGATACTTAATGTTATGGGGCCGACATCCCTTCTAATCACCTGCCAGCTGACTTTCCAGCCTGGTATGTCGGAGAGACAATGGAGGGAGAATATCATTTGCCCACATGCTATTCTTCTATATCTCACTTCTCGGTAAATGATCCTGTCTCCCCTTCTCTGCCAGGTGACCCGGATAAGAGGGGGGTCAGTCCACCAGAAACTGCGCTAATTCATAAACCATTCATAACCCAAACAGTGGTTGAGTGCAGACGTAGATCAGCCTTTCTCAACCTCTCCACCAAAACAAACCCTTTATATAATCTTCAGGTCACAAGGAGCCCCTGACAAAAACTATTATAATTTCATCTCACAGTAAATTAGTGTGATTAGTAAATTATAGATACAGTATCTCACAAAAGTAAGTACACCCCTCAGTCACATTTTTGTAAATATTTTCTTCTATCTTTTCATGTGACAACACTGAAGAAATGACACTTTGCTACAATGTAAAGTAGTGAGTGTACTGTCCCCTCAAAATAGATCAACACACAGCCATTAATGTCTAAACCGCTGGCAACAAAAGTGAGTACACCCCTAAGTGAAAATGTCCAAATTGGGCCCAAAGTGTCAATATTTTGTGTGGCCACCATTATTTTCCAGCACTGCCTTAACCCTCTTGGGCATGAAGGTCACCAGAGCTTCACAGGTTGTCACTGGAGTCCTCTTCTACTCTTCCATGATGACATCACGGAGCTGGTGGATGTTAGAGACCTTGCGCTCCTTCATCTTCCGTTTGAGGATGTCCCACAGATGATCAATAGGGTTTAGGTCTGGACACATGCTTGGCCAGTCCATCACCTTTACCCTCAGCTTCTTTAGCAAGGCAGTGGTGGTCTTGGAGGTGTGTTTGGGGTCATTATCATGTTGGAATACTGCCCTGCGGCCCAGTCTCTGAAGGGAGGGGATCATGCTCTGCTTCAGTATGTCACAGTACATGTTGGCATTCATGGTTCTCTCAATGATCTGTACCTCCCCAGTGGCGGCAGCACTCATGCAGCCCCAGATCATGACACTCCCACCACCATGCTTGACTGTAGGCAAGACACACTTGTACTCCTCACCTGGTTGCCGCCACACACGATTGACACCATCTGAGCCAAATAAGTTTATCTTGGTCTCATCAGACCACAGGACATGGTTCCAGTAATCCATGTCCTTAGCCTGTTTGCCTTCAGCAAACTGTCTGTGGGCTTTCTTGTACATCATCTTTAGAAGAGGCTTCCTTCTGGGACGACAGCCATGCAGACCAATTTGATGCAGTGTGCGGTGTATGGTCTGAGCACTGACAGGCTGACCCCCCACCCCTACAACCTCTGCAGCAATGCTGGCAGCACTCATACGTCTATTTCCCAAAGACAACCTCTGGATATGACGCTGAGCATGTGACCTCAACTTCTTTGGTGGACCATGGTGAGGCCTGTTCTGTGTGGAACCTGTCCTGTTATACCGCTGTATGGTCTTGGCCACCGTGCTGCAGCTCAGTTTCAGGGTCTTGGCAATCTTCTTATAGCCTAGGCCATCTTTATGTAGAGCAACAATTCTTTTTTTCAGATCCTCAGAGAGTTCTTTGCCATGAGGTGCCATGTTGAACTTCCAGTGACCAGTATGAGAGAGTGAGAGCGATAACACCAAATTTAACACACCTGTTCCCCATTCACACCTGAGGCCTTGTAACACTAATGAGTCACATGGGCCCAATTTTCACTTAGGGGTGTACTCACTTTTGTTGCCAGCGGTTTAGACATTAATGGCTGTGTGTTGAGTTACTTTGAGGGGACAGCAAATTTACACTGTTATACAAGCTGTACACTCACTACTTTACATTGTAGCAAAGTGTCATTTCTTCAGTGTTGTCACATGAAAAGATAGAAGAAAATATTTACAAAAATGTGAGGGGTGTACTCACTTTTGTGAGATACTGTACAATGTATCAAACTCAGATTCAATATTACAACAAACTATACTCCAACAATGAATCAAATTCAGAAGGAATGGGAGGAAGAAGGGATATCCTTGCTTGTTTAAAATATTCCTTATTTATCTAGAAATTATACATTTACAACATACGGTTGCAACTCATGACAAGATTGAGTTCTTGACTTGCAACAATGTATCAAACTCCAAAGAAGTTGGAAGTAGAAGTGGCAGGTTTGCTTTCGTTTTGTTATTTTTTTGTATATATCAACAATACAAGAGAGTATAGCATCAAGTCAATAAAACTCCTGGGGTATCGATCTGGTCAGGTAAGTAGCAGAGGGGGTTGTTAATCAGTTTCAGCTGCTTTGGTGTTAATGGGGTTGTAAACCCTGAAGGTTTGCATTCTATGCATTAAGGTGAAAAACCTTCTGTGCAGCCCCCCCTTTTACTTACCTGAACCCGATCTTTCCAGTGACGGGGACGAGCCCAGCAGCTCCAGCCGTTGTCTCGGGTCCTCATTGGATAGATTGATGGCAGCAGCAGCCATTGGCTCCCTCTGCTGTCAATCAAATCCAGTGACACCGGAGCCGGGGGCGGGGCTGAGTCCCGGTGTCTGTGTCAATGGACGCAGCAGCAGGACTCGGGAGCGCCCCTTGGAATGCGGGTCTCCGAGTGGGCACTCGAGTTATTTAGAGGGGACAGCAAATTTACACTGTTATACAAGCTGTATACTCACTACTTTACATTGTAGCAAAGTGTAGTTTCTTCAGTGTTGTCACATGAAAAGATATAATTAAATATTTACAAAAATGCGAGGGGTGTACTAACTTTTGTGAGATACTGTATAAGTGAAATGGCCAAAAAAGCAAACAGTAAAAATTGTAATGCAACCTTACATTGGTGGAAAAGGCCACCACATACATTAGTGGTCAATGGAAAAGAGCAACCTGCTTACATTGGAGGTCAAGGTAAAGGGACAATCCCTTGTATTTGTGGTCAGCGGAAAAAAAAAACCTCTTCCAATGGTGACCAATGGAAATGGCCACCCATTTACATCGGTGGTCATTGGAAAAAGGCCACCCCCTTACATTGGTGGTCACTAAAAAAAACAACCCCCTTCGATTGGTAGCCAATGGAAATGGCCACCCATTTATTTTGGTGATCAATGGAAAAGGCCACCCCCTTACATTGGTGGTCAGTGAAAAAGGCCAAACCTTTACAATGGTGGTCAATGGACAAGGCAACCCCTTCCATTGATGGTCAAAGGAAAAGGGCACCCTTTTACGTTGGCAGTCAGTGGAAAAGGCCACCCATTTACAATTGGGGTCAGTGGAAAAAAAACAACCCCCTTCTATTGGTGGTCATTAGAAATGGCCACCCATTTACATTGGTGGTCAGTGGAAAAGACCACCCCCTTATATTGGTGGTCAGCGGAAAGGGACACCCCCTTCCATGGTTACAGTTCAAAAGAAAAGACCATCCCCTTATTTTGGTGGTCAGTGGAAAAGGACACCCCCTTCCATTGATGGTCAGTGGAAATGGCCACCCATTTACATTGGTGGTCAGTGGAAAAGACCACCCCCTTATATTGGTGGTCAGTGGAAAGGGACACTCCCTTCCATGGGTGGCCAGTAGAAATGGCCACCCATTTAAATTGGTGGTCAATGGAAAAGGACATCACCTTACATTGGCGGTCAATGGAAAAGTCCCCCCCCCCCCCCCACCCCTTATATTGGTGGTCAGTAGAAAAAAAGTCTTCAATATTGATGGTCAGTGAGATTGGGCCTCCCTCACATTAGTGGTCCTTTGCATTAGTTAATCACCACGGCCCCCCTGAGTATTGTTGCTGACCATGTCCATCCCTTTATGACTACAGTGTCCCCATCTTCTGATGGCTCCTTCCAGCAGGATAATGCACCATGTCACAAAGCTCCAATCATCTCACCACTGGACAATGAGGTCCCTGTACTCCAATGAGCCTCCACACTCACCACATCTCATCCAATAGAGCACCTTTGGGATGTGGTGGAATGGGAGATTGGCATCATGGATGTGCAGCCGACAAATCTGCAGCAACTGCGTGATGCTATCATGTCACTATGGAGCAAAATCTCTGAGGAACGTTTCCAACACCTTGTTGTATCTATGCCACCAAGAATGAAGGTAAAAGAGGGTCCAAAGCGGTACTAGCATGGTGTACCTAATAAAGTGTCCGGTGAGTGTAAATTTAGATAATGAATGCAGATCATGCCTGCTAAGTGATGAGTGCACACATAGACCTGTGCGGTGTTTTGCACCACATCTGCAATTGTTATATTGCTCAGCCAGAGATGGCAGATCACTGTGATACGGAGTGAAGGTTGTGTGAGTCATGTGCGATCCCCCGGCTGCTATCTCCGTAAGCGTCACTGCGGCCGCCACATCCTCCCGCGCTGCAAATAACTGTTGGTTGCAGGAAACCACATTGAGCGATTACTACGCCACCTTCACAGGTTACAGAGGCTGAGCCTCATTTATCACCGTGAATACAACATTCCCAGAATCCACCTCTGCTACTCAGCAAAACTGACCTTCTCCTTGGGTTGTAGTATAGACCAAGGTGCCCCATGTCTGTAGATACATGTAGAGCCACAGATACCACAACGAGGTGACGAGGACCAGTTTAGTATGCTGGGCATATACAGTGGGGATCGAAAGTTTGGGCACCCCAGGTAAAAATGTGTATTAATGTGCATAACGAAGCCAAGGAAAGATGGAAAAATCTCCAAATGGCATCAAATTACAGATTAGACATTCTTATAATATGTTAAAAAAAAGTTAGATTTTATTTCCATCATTTACACTTTCAAAATTACAGAAAACCAAAAAATGGCATCTGCAAAAGTTTGGGCACCCTGCAGAGTTAATATCTTGTACTGCCCCCTTTGGCAAGTATCACAGCTTTTAAACGCTTTTTGTAGCCAGCCAAGAGTCTTTCAGTTCTTGTTTGAGGTATCTTTGCCCATTCTTCCTTACAAAAGTCTTCCAGTTCTTTGAGATTTCTGGGCTGTCTGCCACGCACTGCTCTTTTAAGGTCTATCCATAGATTTTCAATAATGTTGAGGTCAGGAGATTGTGAAGGCCATGGCAAAACCTTCAGTTTACGTCTCTTGATGTAATCCCCCGTGGATTTTGAGGTGTGTTTAGGATCATTATCCATTTGTAGAAGCCATTCTCTCTTTAACTTCAGCTTTTTCACAGATGGCATCAAGTTACCATCCAAAATTTGCTGAAATTTTATTGAATCCATTTTTCCTTCTACTCGTGAAATGTTCCCTGTGCCACTGGCTGCAATACAACCCCAAAGCATGATTGATCCACTCCCATGCTTAACAGTTGGACAGAGGTTCTTTTCATTAAATTCTGTGCCCTTCCTTCTCGAAACGTACCTTTGCTCATTCCGGCCAAAAAGTTCTATTTTAACCTCATCGGTCCACAGAACTTGTTTCCAAAATGCCTCAGGCTTGTCTATATGTTCATTTGCAAAGTTCATACGCTGATTCTTGTGGTGAGGACGTAGAAGAGGTTTTCTTCTGATGACTCTTCCATGAAGACCATATTTGTACAAGTATCTCTTTATAGTGGAATAGTGTACCACAACTCCAGTGTCTGCCAGATCTTTCTGGAGGGATCGTGCAGTCAAACGTGGGTTTTGAATTGCTTTTCTCACAATCCTGCGAGCTGTTCTGTCTGATATTTTTCTTGGTCTTCCAGATCTTGCTTTAACTTCCACTGTTCCTGATGACTGCCATTTCTTAATTACATTCCGAACAGAGGATATTGACATCTGAAAACGCTTTGCTATCTTCTTATAGCCTTCTCCAGCTTTGTGAGCGTCAACTATTTTCAGTTTCAGTTTTCTAGACAACTGCTTAGAAGAACCCATGGTGCTGATTGTTGGGGCAAGCTCAGATGAGTCTGGCCATTTAAAACCTTTGAGATTGACATCACCTGGTCTTCCCAGACGAAGATTGAGAACAATCCATGACACTGGCAGGTCTCAGCTTTGCAAAGGGGGCAGTGCATGCTATAAATTCTGCAGGGTGCCCAAACTTTTGCAGATGCCATTTTTTTGATTTCTGTAATTTTGAAAGTGTAAATGATGGAAATAAAATCTAACTTTTTTTGACATATTATAAGAATGTCTATTCTGTAATTTGATGCCATTGGAGATTTTTCCATCTTTCCTTGGCTACGTTATGCACATTAATACACATTTTTACCTGGGATGCCCAAACTTTCGATCCCCACTGTAACCAGTGGACCACCAATGTAAAGTAGATCGGTCTAGAATCGGGTTGGACCCTTTTTTTACTCGGCACCCTTCTTAGTCCTTATACTATAGAGGAACCCCTAGAAATAACTTTCAGATCTCAGAGAACCCCTACAAATTATTACAATATCTACAGCTCAGGGTACATTAGTGGGAACAGTAAGTAGAGGTTATGTATTTGACACCCAGGAGTGCTCTGTACCACAAAATAATAATAGTAATAATGGCCAGTTCCCTTTCATTGGTGGTCACCGAGAAGAGTGCCTCTTACATTGGTGATCAGTGGGAAGAATGTTCCTTACACTGGTGATCAGTGGGAAGAATGTTCCTTACATTGGTGATCAGTGGGAAGAATGTTTCTTACATTGGTGATCACTGATCAGTGAGAAGAATGTTCCTTACATTGGTGATCAGTGAGAAGAATGTTCCTTACATTGGTGATCAGTGGGAAGAATATCCCTTACATTGGTGGTCTGTGAGAAGAATGTCATTTACATTGGTGATCAGTGGGAAAAATGTTCCTTACATTGGTGATCAGTGAGAAGAATGTTCCTTACATTGGTGATCAGTGGGAAGAATGTTCCTTACATTGGTGGTCAGTGAGAAGAATGTTCCTTACATTGGTGATCAGTGAGAAGAATGTTCCTTACATTGGTCATCAGTGAGAAGAATGTTCCTTACATTGGTGATCAGTGAGAAGAATGTTCCTTACATTGGTGGTCAGTGGGAAGAATGCTCCTTACATTGGTGTTCAGTGGGAAGAATGTCCCTTACATTGGTGATCAGTGAGAAGAATGTTCCTTACATTGGTGATCAGTGAGAAGAATGCTCCTTACATTGGTGATCAGTGAGAAGAATGTTCCTTACATTGGTGGTCAGTGGGAAGAATGCTCCTTACATTGGTGTTCAGTGGGAAGAATGTCCCTTACATTGGTGATCAGTGGGAAGAATGTTCCTTACATTGGTGGTCAGTGAGAAGAATGTTCCTTACATTGGTGATCAGTGAGAAGAATGTTCCTTACATTGGTGATCAGTGAGAAGAATGCTCCTTACATTGGTGATCAGTGAGAAGAATGTTCCTTACATTGGTGGTCAGTGGGAAGAATGCTCCTTACATTGGTGTTCAGTGGGAAGAATGTCCCTTACATTGGTGATCAGTGGGAAGAATGTTCCTTACATTGGTGGTCAGTGAGAAGAATGTTCCTTACATTGGTGATCAGTGAGAAGAATGTTCCTTACATTGGTGGTCAGTGGGAAGAATGCTCCTTACATTGGTGATCAGTGGGAAGAATGTCCCTTACATTGGTGATCAGTGGTAAGAATGTCCCTTACAGTGGTGGTCAGTGGGAAGAATGTTCCTTACATTGGTGATCAGTAAGAAGAATGTTCCTTACATTGGTGGTCAGTGGGAAGAATGTTCTTTACATTGGTGATCAGTGGGAAGAATGTCCTTTACAGTGGTGGTCAGTGGGAAGAATGCTCCTCACATTGGTGATCAGTGAGAAGAATGTTCCTCACATTGGTGATCAGTGAGAAGAATGTTCCTTACATTGGTGATCAGTGGGAAGAATGCTCCTTACATTGGTGATCAGTGAGAAGAATGCTCCTTACATTGGTGATCAGTGAGAAGAATGTTCCTTACATTGGTGATCAGTGAGAAGAATGTTCCTTACATTGGTGATCAGTGGGAAGAATGCTCCTTACATTGGTGATCAGTGGGAAGAATGTTCCTTACATTGGTGATCAGTGGGAAGAATGTTCCTTACATTGGTGATCAGTGGTAAGAATGTCCTTTACAGTGGTGGTCAGTGGGAAGAATGTTCCTTACATTGGTGATCAGTAAGAAGAATGTTCCTTACATTGGTGGTCAGTGGGAAGAATGTTCTTTACATTGGTGATCAGTGGGAAGAATGTCCTTTACAGTGGTGGTCAGTGGGAAGAATGCTCCTTACATTGGTGATCAGTGAGAAGAATGTTCCTTACATTGGTGATCAGTGAGAAGAATGCTCCTTACATTGGTGATCAGTGGGAAGAATGTTCCTTACATTGGTGATCAGTGGGAAGAATGCTCCTTACATTGGTGATCAGTGAGAAGAATGTTCCTTACATTGGTGGTCAGTGAGAAGAATGCTCCTTACATTGGTGATCAGTGAGAAGAATGTTCCTTACATTGGTGATCAGTGGGAAGAATGTTCCTCACATTGGTGATCAGTGAGAAGAATGTTCCTCACATTGGTGATCAGTGAGAAGAATGTTCCTCACATTGGTGATCAGTGAGAAGAATGTTCCTTACATTGGTGATCAGTGGGAAGAATGCTCCTTACATTGGTGATCAGTGAGAAGAATGCTCCTTACATTGGTGATCAGTGAGAAGAATGTTCCTTACATTGGTGATCAGTGAGAAGAATGTTCCTTACATTGGTGATCAGTGGGAAGAATGCTCCTTACATTGGTGATCAGTGGGAAGAATGTAAGGAGCATTCTTCCCACTGATCACCAATGTAAGGAGCATTCTTCTCACTGATCACCAATGTAAGGAACATTCTTCTCACTGATCACCAATGTAAGGAACATTCTTCTCACTGATCACCAATGTAAGGAGCATTCTTCTCACTGATCACCAATGTAAGGAGCATTCTTCTCACTGATCACCAATGTAAGGGGCATTCTTCTTACTGATCACCAATGTGAGGAACATTCTTCTCACTGATCACCAATGTGAGGAACATTCTTCCCACTGATCACCAATGTAAGGAACATTCTTCTCACTGATCACCAATGTAAGGAACATTCTTCCCACTGACCACCAATGTAAGGAACATTCTTCCCACTGATCACCAATGTAAGGAACATTCTTCTCACTGATCACCAATGTAAGGAGCATTCTTCTCACTGATCACCAATGTAAGGAACATTCTTCCCACTGATCACCAATGTAAGGAGCATTCTTCTCACTGATCACCAATGTAAGGAACATTCTTCTCACTGATCACCAATGTAAGGAACATTCTTCTCACTGATCACCAATGTAAGGAACATTCTTCTCACTGACCACCAATGTAAGGAACATTCTTCTCACTGATCACCAATGTAAGGAACATTCTATGAGCAGCCATGGATTTCCTGTCAGCTTGTCCTTAAGGTCTCCTCTGACCTCTCTCACAAAGTAACACTTACTAAATTATATTTCGTTTGCACTGTGCACAATAAACTATTGCCTTTATATATATATTACACACAAACAGTAATATCTTTGCTTTCACTTTTTTCATCTTTGTATCATCTCAGTGCTGCTGATCTCCTGCAGCCTCTTTGCAACAACTTCCTGTCTACAGGCGCTACAGCGACGGTTGCATGGCATTTCTCAGAATGAACTTCCATATGGTGACATCAATGGGCCATACCTGCATCATGTGTCTTATAACAGCCACATTGAAAGACCGTGTGCCACAGTGACAACGCAGGATCACAATTGGGGGACGGGGACAGAGCGTTGTCACCCTATAACAGGAAGTGCCTTTATGACAGGCTCACCACACATTGTATTATTAAAAGCTGCATATTTTTAAAAATTTAAAAATTTCAATTTAAAAATCATTTTAACATGCTAAAGCTTCTCTGGGATTTTAATGATTGGTCTTACGTCTACATTTATTACCCACAGAACTACGGCTGCCAAGGAGTCGTCGTGTTTCCTCCATTCTCTGTAAATTCTGCAGAAATTCGGCGGTGTGTGAACATTCTCGGGGGGGGGGGGGGGGGCAGAATTTTCTAAAACGCTGCAACCACCACATCTGCTGATGACAATCATTCCACGGTCAAAGTCCCTGAGGTCACTCTTCTTTCCCCTCTTGGCGTTTTGTCTATTCCCATTAAATCCTCCCTCCGGCCTCCCCTTCAGTCTTATCCAGTTGTAGTGGATCCTCTCCTGGACTGAAACGGCTTCCTCTGATTTCACTGCACACTGTGAGCTTCTCACAATGTGCTTTAGAAGCTGCAGCAAGTCACATAGAGCCCCGCCCCCATTTCCTGGCTGGAGGACGTCCAGCATCTCCTATCTCTTTTCCAGCTAGCCTGACTGCCCCTAACCCTCCCCCTTCATTAAAGCGGAGTTCCAGGCATTTTTTTCACCCCCCCCCGCATTTGTGATCAGTTTTTGACACCTATCTGTATTTTTTTTTTCCTAAAAAAAATTGTGTTAAAAAAAAAAAAATGCTGTGCAAATACCGTATGACATAAAAAAACTGCAAAACCCACCATTTTATTCTCTAGGGCCTCTGCTAAAAAATATATAAAAAGTTTGGGGGTTCTAAGTCATTTTCTAGCAAAAAATACAGATTTTTAAATGTAAACAAAAAGTGTCAGAAAAGGGCGGGGTCTTTAGGTGGTTAATTGGCTCCTGTCTAAATTGACCCTAGTATGTGAGATAGGAACCTTACATTGTAACATGGGCGGGGCGACCCCCCGTCCGTCACCGCCTCCCCTATCCATGCATCCGGGCCCCTTTCAGGACACCAGTGCATGGATTCCAATGCGGAGGGGCTGTTTTTTTTTTAAAGCACCGATTGGAGCCAGAGGCTCTGATAGGCTTCAATATAGGGTGGGATCGGTTGCAGAGAGTGCGCTCCGAGCCCACCCAAGTGCATTACAACAGCAAATCGATATTCAGTGCTGGAACACTGATCCTCCTCCCGGGCCAATCAGGAAGCGGGTTTCAACACTGGTCACACGATTGGCTGAAAGGACAGGCGATCCTATTGGACGACTAGGAGAAGGAGGGAGGAACTGCCCGGGGGAAGCCTCAGTGATGCAGAGAGGACACAGGAGCCGCTGCCCACCCATAGGTGCCTGCAAACTGCCGCCTGTAGGAGCCAGGGGGGGGGGGGGGGGGGAGGTTGATTGTTTGCAGCCCCCCCAAAAAAAACCACCAGCTGCCCCCACATTGTAAGCTCCTTGGAGGCAGGGACTGATGTGAATGTACAATATATGTAATTTGTCAGCGCTAAATAAAACCTGTAATGAATAAATTTTGTAAAAGATCTCCCAGTCACGTATATAATAATAATAATATATAATAGTGGTATATAGCATCTCCCTTACATGTACAAGAATAGAGCTTTTTTGACAAAAGTATAATTTATGTAAAACTTTAATTTGAAAAAAAAATATATAATTTATTCCAAAAGTTTCACATTTGACCCACAGAATTCTGATATTTAAAAACGTCATACAAAAAAGTTTTAATTCCTTTTTTTCCCAGTTCAGAACCAAAGTAAAAGCTTCAGGAGCACAGGAGCGCTCTCTCTCTCTCTCTCTGTAATATAATTTATAAATATATATATTATATCATAAAACTAAATAGATAGATAGATAGATATATAGATATATATATATAGATATATATATATATCTATATATATATATCTATATCTATATATCTATCTATCTATCTCGATCTATCGAGATAGATATATATATATATTTATCTCGATCTATCGAGATATATATCTATCTATATATATATCGTATATATATATATATATATATATATATATATATATATCTCTATCTATCTACACACACATACATAGTATATTGTATGACCGAGGTTTTTGTGGGCAACAACATACGTTCCTTAAAGTGTTACTAGACTCACAGTAAAAATCAGTCTGTATATACAGTAAAGCTTTTTATACTCACTGTGGAACCTAAAGTGTTAATCCTCTACATTGTGTAAAAAGGCTGTTTGATCCTATAGCATGGGAAAGACACAGTGTGAGGAATATAGGTGCTGCACACCTAAAATGAATACAGTATGGGAAAGGTTCCCCCGGGGAGGGAGGGGGGGGGGGGGGGGTTAAGCAGCAAAGTTAATAATATCAAAGAATTAATAGGTTACAAGAAAATTTCGACCTATATGGTCACGGTCTTCCTCAGGGGTTAGGTTTGCTGTTTAAAATGATTATATTTTAACATTCCAAATATCATCAAATAGTTCATAAACAGTACAATACCTTATGTATTCTTAAAAGAAACTGTTTATTAACTATTTGATGACATTTAGAATGTTAAAATATAATCTTTTAAAACAGCAAACCTATCCCCTGAGGAAGACCGTGACCATGTAGGTCAAAACGCGTCGGGAATTGTATATGACAGATTTTCTAATATGTGATGTTGTATATAATCTTGTGTTTGCATTTTTTTTTTTTGTATTTGGAATGGTACCATAACTCCTTACCAGAGCTTACATTTTAATTTAATTTACTATGTGCTTATGTCATGCCAACTTTTCAATAAAGAATTTTCTTTTAACCTATTAATTCTTTGATATTATTAACTTTGCTGCTTAACCCCCCCCCCCCCCGCGGGGAACCTTTCCCATATAGGCTGTTTGATCCTGTCTTCTCTGATCCTCCCTTTCTTCCACTGTCCCCAAACCATCTCCAGATAGTACAGAAGCTAGGGGACAAGCTGCACATGCTCAGTTTGGTGTATATTGCCAGAGAGAGTTTTTTTCCTTGGGAGGGTGCATGTGATCAGCACAGGGCCAATCAGCACTGTCCAGAAAGAGGGTCAGGGGGCCTGCAGCCTCATAGGACAGTCACAAATGAACTCCTCCTACAAGCTTTAATCAGACACTGATAGAAGTCACAAGACTACTATACACTGCTGATGAGAGAAGGAATTTAGCAGTTTGTATTTACTAAAACCATTGCATTTCCATGTTTTGTGTACTGTGGGAGACCAGATATAGTGACTGCGGGGTCCTGGGGAGACCAGATATAGTGACTGCGGGGTCCTGGGGAGACCAGATATAGTGACTGCAGGCTCCTGGGTTTAGCAACACTTTAAGGCCAACAACAGGGGTACAACTCCAGCAATAAATACCCCACCCAAAGGTGAAACCGCACCCAGCAATGACATCATCACCAACAATGAAACAGAAAAATAACAAACCAGCTAAAAACATATTTAAAGTCATAGAAACATTGTTACTATTGGCAATCACCACCATCATGGGAGTTCAGCAGAAAGAACAACATGTGATGTGTATGTTGGAATTCGGAAATGTGATAAATAAATGATACAGAAGATCACTGCAGATTGTGTCGCTGCCAGCAATCTTCAGTCATGGTACAAGGCGGGAGTACATAAACTGAGACTCTTCAGCTGTTGTGAGTCTATAAGTCCCAGATCGGCTGCCAGTCTCGCTGGGATTTGTAGTTATTTGGCAGCTGGAGAGCTGCAAGCTGGCAGCTAAGGCTGCATTTACACTCTTGTCTCTTGTGCACCACCTGCAGGTTCTTAGGAGTACTGCACTCTGCTCTAACACTGGCTGACTGTAATGTCATAAAACCCCCTCATGTCCCTTCCTGCTGGTCATGCCCTGGGTTTAATTTCTTCCTTCATCTTCTTCGCAGCCTCACTGACCAGATCACAGGCTTTCTTGTGCTTCTGCCAATGCTTCACCTGGCACTGCCTACAATGAGAGAGAAGATCATGAATTGAAGGATCAGACAACTGTTAGGAAGTATGCTCAGTAATGTGTTCATGTAACACCCTTCAGGTATTTTATCTGTCAATAAGAATAAAGTATTCCCCCTGACAATGTTTCATCTGCTTTTGTTTCCAGAAGGTCATCGCCATCTTTATTGAGGCATCATCCTGGGTCACCGGCTACTCTCTCCTGGCTCAGAGATGATGTAAATCCTGGTGCCTGTACAGTTCTTGATACGCGTTTACAAATGTCTGACATAGATCAGTTCTTGCTGCATCCTCTCACTTTGTTTTACAATATTTCAATCTGATCACTGGGGGGAGGAGAGATTGAGGAAACGCTTCCTCCTGCCTGCAGCAGACTGATGACATCACCTAAACCAGGGCTAGTGAATTCAAATTCATGGAGGTCCTTCACAACAACTTCCCCCCACAACACTGTCCCTCTTCACATCCCCCCCCCCCCCCTAGCACTGGTCCCTCTTCACATTCCCCCCTCCTAGCACTCACCCCCGCCCCCCACCCCATCTCAGCACTGCTCCCCCTTCAAATCACTCTCCCCGCCCCCCACCCCATCTCAGCACTGCTCCCTCTTTAAATCACTCTCCCCCGCCCCCCACCCCATCTCAGCACCGCCTTTCCTTTACATCACGACACACACAGAGGCGGCTCCAGACTTTGTGAGGCCTTAGGCAAAACTTAGACATGAGGCCCTACTGACGCCCATAATGGGAAAAATAATTCAAGCAAAAAAAAAATAAGTGTATGCCCCCCCCACAGCGCTTCCGGCTTCCCTCCTCTTCTCTCCCGCTGACTGCTGTGGGAGATCTTCAGGAAAAGGGGCTGGAAAATATGTAATTTACCAGCCCCTTCCTTTTCCAAATGAGCACAGCTAGTGTGCGACTGTGTTTACTGTGCTTCGGTTTACGAATTAACAGGAGCTTCTGTCTCCTGTTCAATCATCTGCAGTGCAGCTGAGGCTGCAGAGAAAGAGACTGGGGAATCTGTGTCCTCAGTCCCTTTTCCTGTCTCAAAAGTGAGACTTCAGGGGACTATTTAGGCCCCTGATCTCACCAAAGAAACCAAAAAACTCCCACCAAAAAATGTTAAAAACAAATGTACAAAAATAATAAAATTGTGTACATGAGAGGGGTGTGGAGTGTATGATGGGGGGTACTATGTACATGAGAGGGGTGCGGAGTGTATGGTGGGGGGTACTATGTACATGAGAGGGGTGTGGCGTGTATGGTGGGGAGTACTATGTACATGAGAGGGGTGCGGAGTGTATGGTGGGGGGTACTATGTACATGAGAGGGGTGTGGCGTGTATGGTGGGGGGTACTATGTACATGAGAGGGGTGTGGCGTGTATGGTGGGGGGTACTATGTACATGAGAGGGGTGTGGCGTGTATGGTGGGGGGTACTATGTACATGAGAGGGGTGAGGAGTGTACGGTGGGGAGTACTATGTACATGCAGAGGGGTGCGGAGTGTATGGTGGGGGGTACTATGTACATGAGAGGGGTGTGGAGTGTATGGTGGGTAGTATGTACATGAGAGGGGTGCGGAGTGTATGGTGGGGGGGTACTATGTACATGAGAGGGGTGTGGAGTGTATGGTGGGGGGTACTATGTACATGAGAGGGGTGTGGAGTGTATGGTGGGGGGTAGTATGTACATGAGAGGGGTGAGGAGTGTATGGTGGGGGGTACTATGTACATGAGAGGGGTGTGGAGTGTATGGTGGGGGGTAGTATGTACATGAGAGGGGTGTGGAGTGTATGGTGGGGGGTACTATGTACATGAGAGGGGTGCGGAGTGTATGGTGGGGGGTAGTATGTACATGAGAGGGGTGCGGAGTGTATGGTGGGGGGTACTATGTACATGAGAGGGGTGAGGAGTGTATGGTGGGGGGGTAGTATGTACATGAGAGGGGTGCGGAGTGTATGGTGGGGGGTACTATGTACATGAGAGGGGTGAGGAGTGTATGGTGGGGGGGTAGTATGTACATGAGAGGGGTGCGGAGTGTATGGAGGTGGGTGGTATGTACATGAGAGGGGTGTGGAGTGTATGGTGGGGGGTACTATGTACATGAGAGGGGTGTGGAGTGTATGGTGGGGGGTAGTATGTACATGAGAGGGGTGCGGAGTGTATGGTGGGTAGTATGTACATGAGAGGGGTGTGGAGTGTATGGTGGGGGGGTAGTATGTACATGAGAGGGGTGTGGAGTGTATGGTGGGGGGTAGTATGTACATGAGAGGGGTGCGGAGTGTATGGTGGGTAGTATGTACATGAGAGGGGTGTGGAGTGTATGGTGGGGGGTAGTATGTACATGAGAGGGGTGTGGAGTGTATGGTGGGGGGTACTATGGACATGAGAGGGGTGCACATGGTAGAAAAGTGGTATATGGTGTGAATGAGCCCTAATTTATTGCTCCATCACTGCAGAGGCCACCTTCATTGACATGCATAGAGCAACTGAAGTTAGCAAAACAGCACCAGAACTAGCCTCCCAGCCGCTGCAGACACTGCTCTCATCTCAAGTCCCTGCACACAAGTCACAAGTCCCTGCATACTAATCACAAGTCCCTGCACACAAGTCCCTGCACACAAGTCACAAGTCCCTGCACACAAGTCACAAGTCCCTGCATACAAGTCACAAGTCCCTGCATACAAGTCACAAGTCCCTGCACACAAGTCACGAGTCCCTGCACACAAGACACAAGTCTCTACCCACAAGTCACAAGTCCCTGCACACAAGTCACAAGTCCCTGCACACAAGACACAAGTCCCTGCACACAAGACACAAGTCCCTGCACACAAGTCACAAGTCCCTGCACACAAGACACAAGTCTCTACCCACAAGTCACAAGTCCCTGCACACAAGTCACAAGTCCCTGCACACAAGTCACAAGTCCCTGTACACAAGACACAAGTCCCTGCACACAAGACACAAGTCCCTGCACACAAGACACAAGTCCCTGCACACAAGACACAAGTCTCTACCCACAAGTCACAAGTCCCTGCACACAAGACACAAGTCTCTACCCACAAGTCACAAGTCCCTGCACACAAGTCACAAGTCCCTGCACACAAGTCACAAGTCCCTGCACACAAGACACAAGTCCCTGCACACAAGACACAAGTCTCTACCCACAAGTCACAAGTCCCTGCACACAAGTCACAAGTCCCTGCACACAAGACACAAGTCCCTGCACACAAGACACAAGTCCCTGCACACAAGTCCCTGCACACAAGTCCCTGCACAGTGCCCACAAGTCTCAAACGAGTCTGTCAGCTCACCTCCCTCCACACATCCGGTGTCCTCCTGTAGCAGAACGAACTCCTGCATGTGCATCATGCATCCCTCCTGGGTTCAGCAGCTGCCGGCAGCTCCGCCCCCACCTCTATAGTCTGTCTGTAGGCGGCGCTGCCTGGAGGAGACAAAGAGGGCGCTTGAGAATGCGGAGAGTGGCAGAGGGAACAGGAAGAGACTCCAGGTGGGTGCAGCACTGTAGCTGCATACTTGTAGAGATCCTCGCTCATATATCCGGCTCGCTCGCTCACTCAGTGGGGACACTGACAGGGGGGCAATCCCTCCCACAAACGCGTCAGTAAAATTAGGTGGCCGCGGGGCCCCTGGGAGTGCGAGGCCTAAGGCAACCGCCTAATTTGTCTAATTAGAGAGCCGCCTCTGTGCACACACGCACAGCACTGCCCCAATCACATCTCTCCACCCCCCCTTCCCTGTCCTTCTCCCACATACACATACAGCACTGCTCCCCTTCACTTAACCCTCCCCCCCAATCCAGCACTGCCCCCCCTTTTACATCACCCCCCTCCCAATCCAGCACTGCCCTTCTTTCACATCACCCCCAACAGTAGTGTGCTCTGCCCCCTTCACTCTCTTACCTTACACAAAGCACAGAGCGAGAGGCAGGACGATTCCGGACTGAGGGCAGGAGGCACGGCAGCACTGGATGGAGGCCGAGAGCGGGAGCTGCCGGGGTTAACTTTTCATATTAACAAACTGGAGGTTGGTTGCTAGGACCGCCCTGCATCCTAGCAACCAATCACCATACTGGTTAACTTTAAAAGTCAACTCAGGCAGCTCCCGCCCTCCGTCCAGCACTGCTGTGTCTCCCACCCTCCATCCAGTGTTTCTGTGCCACCCATCCTCAGTCCAGAATAGTCCTGTGATAATGACAGCAGCAGAGGATGGGGGAAAGAATCGTCTCCTAAATACCACGATCGTGGTGGTCTGAATGGAAGAGCGTCTCGTTGCGGATCTGGACCGCGATCCTCTATTTAGTGATGTCCAATCTAAATCTACACCAAGTCACCGTCTGGAGCTCAGGCTCGGGTTTTGGAGCTTTCTGTAAAATTATCCTGCTGTTGAATATTGCAATTGGGGGAGGGGGGGGGGGTATATGTACAGACTTGTAATGTTATAGACAGGTTCCACTTAAAAGTTCCAGAAGCCAATAAAAGGTCAGCAGAGGCCTCTCTTCCAGCCTTGGCACTCACCTGTCACAGTACCACTCGCTCTGGCACCGGGAGCAGCGCTTAGTGGCCTCCGCCCCGCACGCCCCACACTTGGGTTTGTCCGGCACCAGCGTCTCCATCACATCCATGTTGTAGGTCTGCGCCCACCTGCAGATACAGAAAAGATTGGGGGGTGAGGCGGGTATGGGTAGGAAGAACCTTTACACTGTGTGAGAAGTATGTGGCACTGACCGCTGTGCCTGATGACGTAGGTCTTCGTCGCTCGGGGAGAACGCATGCTTCACCTGGTGCTTTGCTATGGCCTTCCATTTCCCAGAATTCTCTCTGATAATGGAATCCCAAACCTCGGGTACCTAGAACAAGAGAGAGATAGATTATGGCTTGTATAGAGGAGAAGGGGGAGGGGGGGGTCTCCTGCCTCAACCCCGGGTGAGACGTCTTATCCAGGCCCACTGTATGCCCATTCGGAAGCCGGGCACAGCCTATGTGCTGATCTGTAACCGACCAATCATTGGTTGTTTTGTATGTTCCCCCCTCTCAGAGCAGATTCTACATGAATAGTCATTTATTCATTCATTTTTCAGTATAGTCTTGGATTTTTCACTCATGATGACTGGCTACAAGCCATGAAACGCGTAGAGTCTCCAATAAAGGGTGTCAAGACAAGCCGGTTCTTATTATAAGTTTTAAAAAATCCCAAGACTATGTATTGACTTGTATATTGGATGTAAGTTGTCTTTCTGCATTTAATGTGTCAATCATGATTATTATGATTTATATTCCTGTATCAAATATTTTATGATTATTGATTGATATGTTAATTATTTATTAAAATAGATATTATTATTATATCATTATTATGATTAGCATTATTATTAGTATTATGAATTGATTTATTATGTGTTTAGAAATCATGAATTTCTCACGTGATTTCGAAATTTAATTGAATTAGATTATATCACATGAATTGCATAACTGTATATTTTTGTACACTTTTTGTTTAAATCAGTATTTTTAAATATTATATATATATATATATATATATATATATATATATATATATATATATATATATATATATATATATATATATATATATATACACACACACACACACACACACACACACACACACATTTTTTAGCATAGACTCTAGGGAATAAAATGGCGATCGTTGCAATTTTTTATGTCACACAGTATTTGCGCAGCGTATTTTCAAACAAAAATTGAAGGAAAAAAATACACTTTAATGAATTAAAAAAAAAAAAACCCACAATATATACCCAAATTTATTTGTAAAATATGAAAGATGATGTTACACCAAGTAAAAAGGCACGTCACGGCTTGAAATTGCGCACGCTCATGGAATGGCAGCAAACTACAATATTTAAAAATCTCCATAGGTGACTTTTTTTTTTTTACCAGTTTAGAGTTACAGAGGAGGTCTAGCGCTAGAATTATTGCTCTCGATCTAACGCTCGCCGCGATAACTCACATGTGTGGTGCCAACACAGCTTACACATGCGCATGCGACTTATGTATGCATTCACTTCTGAACGCAAGCACAGAGGTGCTTTAAAAAAAAAAAAAAAATTGTATTTGTTTTATATATACTTAGTCCTTTTACTTTTTTTTGGATCACTTTTATTTCTATTACAAGGAATGTAAATAAAATAAAACAGAATAGAACAGAATAGAAAAGAATAGAAAAGAAAAGAACAGAATAGTTTGATCTAAATAGAAAAAAAATAGAATAGAAAAGAATAGAATAAAATAGACATAATATAGCCATCTTTTGAAATTCAAAAAAAATAGAATAGAAAAGAATAAAATAGAATAAAACAGGAATAGAGTAAAACAGGATAGAATATAAATTAAAAGAATTGAATAAAATGGAATAGAAAATAATGAATAGAAAATAATCGAATAGAACATAAAAGAATAGAATAGGATAAAAATAGAATAGACTTATACCGGATAGAATAAAACAGAAAGAATATAGCTGCCTTCCAAAATTCGAATAGAATAGAACCAGCTATTCTTCACAATAAACTCGGATCGTTTCGATATTTTTAATTCAAATACTTTGAAAACAAATAAACAAAACAAAAACAACATTATTAACTTAAGGTATCGAGTAAAAACAACTATTTTTTTTTTCCTTCTGCACATGTCTACGTAAGAGCCACATCCAATGAATGAAATGGGCAGGTCAGGGACAGTCAGGCTTGGAAGGAAAGGGCTAGAAGATAATGGACGCCCTCCAGACAGGAAATGAGGCGGGGCTCTCTGTCTGACCTGCAGCTTCTAATGCACATGGTGAGAAGCTCACAGTGTGCAGTGAAATCAGAGGAAGCTGTTTCAGTCCAGGAGAGGAGCTGCTACAACTATGCAAGACGGAGGGGAGGCTGAAAGTCAGATTTAATGTGTATGTCCAGCTAAAACAAATTTTTATGGAGCAGAGAAGGATTAGAACCCCTGGCAGGTTTTCATTCAAGGCTCCTTTCAAGGCTAGAGTAAGGGAAAGGTCAGTGTCCCTGCTTCAGATGTTCCCTGTCTGGTAAAACAGTTGTCACTGGGACAGGAAGTGAAGGAAACCCTCTCTAACAGAGCCCTGGAAAGCATTAAAAACCCTACAGGGGTTGTGTACAGCTCTGGTCAAAACATTTATTTTCCCCGGTTAGGTTCTTGTATAAAGTAACAGGGAACCAGTCTGTTGACAGCGTTAGCCCCCCCCCCCACTGATACTGCCAGCGGCCGCCATACCTGTTCCAGGATCAGCTCCTTCTTGGGTGGAGCCGGCTCACTCACAGACAGGTGGCTGAGGAACCTCTGCAGCTCCAATAGGTTTGGCAATTGGTCAACAAGGACTTCGGTAAGAAAAGAACGAAGCTGAAAAAACAAAATAAACACTTTTTATGTGTAATGATCATGTCATCAATTGCAGCATAGACAAGTATGTCAGTGGAGCCGGGGTGATGGGGGGTGCAGTAACTCACGGCAACCAATCAAAAGGTTGGTTATATTTAGAAGTCTTTCTTAAAGAATAGTTTACCCCATACTGATATTTCAGGTTCTTATATCTGTAGAGAAGTCATGTTTGAGGGATCTCTAAATTCCTGGTTCTGCACACCTACTGCACCCATTATGAGGGGTTCCCACCATCCCTGTGCTGAGTTCCCGGGTCTGTACACCTGCTGTGCCCATTATGAGGGGTTCCCACCATCCCTGTGCTGAGTTCCCGCGTCTGTACACCTTCTGTGCCCATTATGAGGGGTTCCCACCATCCCTGTGCTGAGTTCCCGGGTCTGTACACCTGCTGTGCCCATTATGAGGGGTTCCCACCATCCCTGTGCTGAGTTCCCGCGTCTGTACACCTTCTGTGCCCATTATGAGGGGTTCCCACCATCCCTGTGCTGAGTTCCCGGGTCTGTACACCCGCTGTGCCCATTATGAGGGGTTCCCACCATCCCTGTGCTGAGTTCCCAGGTCTGTACACCTGATGTGCCCATTATGAGGGGTTCCCACCATCCCTGTGCTGAGTTCCCAGGTCTGTACACCCGCTGTGCCCATTATGAGGGGTTCCCACCATCCCTGTGCTGAGTTCCTGGGTCTGTACACCCGCTGTGCCCATTATGAGGGGTTCCCACCATCCCTGTGCTGAGTTCCTGGGTCTGTACACCAGCTGTGCCCATTATGAGGGGTTCCCACCATCCCTGTGCTGAGTTCCCAGGTCTGTACACCTGCTGTGCCCATTATGAGGGGTTCACACCATCCCTGTGCTGAGTTCCCAGGTCTGTACACCCGCTGTGCCCATTATGAGGGGTTCCCACCATCCCTGTGCTGAGTTCCCGGGTCTGTACACCTGATGTGTCCATTATGAGGAGTTCCCATCATCCCTGTGCTGAGTTCCCGGGTCTGTACACCTGATGTGTCCATTATGAGGAGTTCCCATCATCCCTGTGCTGAGTTCCTGGGTCTGTACACTTCCTGTGCCCATTATGAGGAGTGCCCACCATCCCTGTGCTGAGTTCCCAGGTCTGTACACCCGCTGTGCCCATTATGAGGGGTTCCCACCATCCCTGTGCTGAGTTCCCGGGTCTGTACACCTGATGTGTCCATTATGAGGAGTTCCCATCATCCCTGTGCTGAGTTCCCAGGTCTCTACACTTCCTGTGCCCATTATGAGGAGTGCCCACCATCCCTGTGCTGAGTTCCTGGGTCTGTACACCTTCTGTGCCCATTATGAGGGGTTCCCACCATGCCTGCTGGATTTTTCTTTATTTAATATTATGGACAATGTAATAGAAGGAGTGGAACAAACAAAAACACCATGGTGGGGGAGAATAGCGCCAGGAACTATATGAAAGAGATCTTGAAGATGGTGTCCCTAAGAGTGATAAGAAACCAGCTGATGGCTTAACCTCCCAGACTCCTCCGATAACTGTAATCTCCCACTAGATGGCCCCGTCCTGTACTATGACCCCCTGTAATGGGCGCTACCTTCAGCAGTTGTCCTTTGGTGAAGTTATTGATGTTGTACTTTTGCTGGCACTCCGGCCTCAAGAGAAGATTGTACAGCCCGATCCACACCTGACCGTCCAGTTTGGTCATCTTCTGCTGGTCCTCGGCCGGCACAGACAACCAGCGGCCGTTCTCGTACTTCTGCAGCTGACCTGCGGGATGGAGGGAGAAGAAAACACGAGGGTTTGTAGACATGTGCAGTTCGTTTTGTTCCGAATCCAAATTCAAAGTTTTCGATATTTGGAGATTCAGATATATCCGAACTTCCAAATTCCAATAGTAACAAATTTAAACCAATCCAAAATAAAAAAAAAAACTACATTTCATCTGAAATAACGAATTATCTGAATTCGAATTAATTTCAAAAACTTCATTGTAATTTGAAAAAAAAGCAAATTATTGCCGATTTCCTTCAAAAACTGTGTATTAGATTATAGCCGTGTTCCAAAATTCAAAAAGAATAGAATAGAATTTTAAAAAAAAAGAAGAAAACAAAAAAGAATAGAATAGAATAAAAAATAAAGTTCCCAGGTCTGTACACCCGCTGTGCCCATTATGAGGGGTTCCCACCATCCCTGTGCTGAATTCAAAAATTAAATTGAATTAGAAAAAAAGCTAACTATTGCCGATTTCCAATATACGCTGTTGTAACAATCATCCTCCTCCCGGGTTTAGACACCGGTCACCCGATTGGCTGAAGGGACAGGTGATCCTATTGGATGCCTAGGAGAAGGAGGGGAGGAGCTGGAAGGAGAGGACTCGGAGCCGAGCCGCTGCACCATGCTGCCTACAACCCACCGCGATGGGGTAAGTGCCGGACCGACCAGTGACACTTGGGGAGGGAGATGGATGGTTGTTTGTCGCCCCCCCAAAAAAAGACACCAGCCGCCACTGCATTATATTATATTATATATATATATATATATATATATATATATATATATATATATATATATATATACATATATACACATACATACACACACACACATACATATACACACACATATACATATATATATATATATATATATATGAATAAATAAATAAAATGTATGAATATTATATTATAATATATATATATATATACACATATATACACACATACATATATACACACACGTGATCCTGCGCACGGTGGCCGCCCTGTAAAAGTAAAATTGCTATAGGGCGGTCAGCACGTGGATAATTGAGACAAGTACACACTATAGAGGGATGTGCTTTGTTCATATTTTATGTCTGAAGTTTACAAGCACTTTAAAAGTGGTTGTAAACCCTTTTGTCTTACTTTTATCTATAGGGAAGCCTAAAATAAGGCTTCCCTATAGGTAGTGGAAATATCTCCTAAACGTGCGCCGTTTAGGAGATATTTCACTTGTAGTGCGCTGATGTCGTCATCGGCGCACGCGCTGTGAAGAAACGGACCACCGCACCGTTTCTTCCCCAGCGTGTGCCGTGACTGAGTCGAAGCCGCGGGAGCGACGTCACGTGAGCCAGAGTCCGCGGCTCCCGGAAGGAAGAGGGGCGAAGATGGACGCGGCCTGCACAGGGGACAGCTTCGTTTGCAGGTAAGTGTCACATAATGGGCTAGTATGCGATGTGTACTAGCCCATTATGCTTTTAATTTGCAGGCCTTGCGGGGACCCAAAGAAGACGTAAAAACCCATCTGGGTTTACTTCCTCTTTAACTGCTTGTCTACCACCTTGGCAGACGAGTAGGTAAATAAACTTCATCAGTTTCAATCTCGCCATCTTTGGAGTCCAGAAGTGTAAAACAATACGGACAGAACAGATCTGTATTGTTTGTCATCAGGGGAACAGACAATTCAGTAAAAAACAAAAAACAAAACAAAAAAAAAAAAAAAAAAAAAGATTTTTTCCAATCCTGTTTTCACATTGCTCCATTGCAAAAACGCTATAAAAATGCATATGCGTTTTTGCTGTGTTTCCAGTGCGATTTTCACCTGTGATAAAAAGGACATGTGACCCAAAAAACGCCCCATGAACGCAAACGTGGGTGCGTTTTTGATGCGTTTTCTATTCATTTCCATTTGGGGGGGGGGGGTGCATTGTTGGTAAGTTTTTTTTTGTTTAACTGCAGCAAATATGCACCAAAAATGCAGCAAGCAGGACTTTTAAAAACGCAAAGGACCCGCAACTGACTGTTGTGAGAAGTTCCATAGGATTTAATGGTCATGCGTTTTTTTTTTTTTTTTTTTGTCTTACCAAAAGCAGAAGAAAAACCAATCGGTGTGAAAGGGCCCTAATACAGCTACACGACAACCGGGCAGCGTTGCCTCCCTCCCCGCTCCCCTCCCCCCCTCCCCATGATACAAGTACCTTTATTTTGCCGGCTCCATGGACAATGCTGCAGTAGCTCCACCAGGACGCAGGGCAGGTTGTGGGTGTTCAGTAGCCGTGTGGTCACACTGATCGACAGACTGTGAATAGACAAAGAATCTCATAGATCTCTCCTGGACAATCGATTCCTATGACCAGACATCGTACCATCCCCCGCCTCACCTGTCTGTGTGGTCAGTGATGTAACGCAGGACAGACAGACACTTCAGGCCGATGTCAAACTCCAGGGCCTCCGATTGTTGCTTCAGTTCCTGGAACAGGTGGAGGAATATTTTCATGCAGGGAAAGCGGCTCTGTATATAAAGCTGACGTTCAATCGCCTTCTATTGTGTCTTATTTGTCATCACTGGGTCTCTGTGCTTCTTTATGCAATGCAGCCATACCATGGCTGGTGGGAGGGGCCAGCAGGGTACTATACATAGCTTCCTGAAAACATGGGCGGCCGATATATCGGTGCATCCCTAGTCATTGCTTATAACAGTGATGATCTCCGCTATAAGCAATAGTTAACCACTTCAGCCCCGGACCATTTGGCTGGCCAAAGGCCAGAGCGTTTTTTTGCGACTCGGCACTGCGTCGCTTTAACTGACAATTGCGCGGTCGTGCGACGTGGCCCCCAAACAAAATTGACGTCCTTTTTTTTCCCCACAAATAGAGCTTTCTTTTGGTGGTATTTGATCACCTCTGCGGTTTTTATTTTTTGCGCTATAAACAAAAAAAAAAAGCGACAGTTTTGAAAAAAAGTAATATTTTTTACTATAATTATCCCCAAAAAATATATTAAAAAAAAAAATTTTCCCTCAATTTGGGCCGATATGTATTCTTCTACATATTTTTGGTAAAAAAAAAAAAAGAAAAAAATCGCAATAAGCGTTTATTGATCGGTTTGTGCAAAAGTTATAGCGTCTACAAAATAGGGGATAGATTTATGGCATTTTTATTACTTGTTTTTTTACTAGTAATGGCGCCGATCTGCGATTTTTATCGTGACTGCGACATTGTGGCGGACGCATCGGACACTTTTGGCGCTATTTTGGGACCATTCACATTTATACAGCGATCAGTGCTAAAAAAAATGCACTGATTACTGTATAAATGTCACTGGCAGTGAAGGGGTTAACATTAGGGGGGCGATCGAGGGGTTAAATGTGTTATCTAGGGAGTGATTCTAACTGTAGGGGGCGGGGACTCACAAGGGGAGGAGACTGATCGGTGTTCCTCTGTACTAGGAACACACGATCTGTCTTCTTTCCCCCTGACAGGACATGGATCCACATTCCGGCTCTGTTACTGGCAATCAAGGGTGCCCGCGCGCACATCGCGGCTGCCGGGCACGTGCACCGGCTCCCGAGTGACGCAACGCGTGCGTCCCCTAGACAGCCGGGAAGCCCAGGACGTCATATGACGCCCGCCCGCAGGGCTGTGAAGTGGTTAGAGGGGACGCACGTGTTGCGTCACTCGGGAGCCGGTGCACGTGCCCGGCAGCCGCGATGTGCGCGCGGGCACCCTTGATTGCCAGTAACAGAGCCGGAATGTGGATCCATTGTAAAGTCTCAAGGTTTTTCACCTTAATGCATTCTATGCATTAAGGTGAAAAACCTTCTGTGCTGCAGCTGCCCCTCCCAGACCCCCCCCCACCCCCTTTTTCTTACCTGAACCCGATCTTTCCAGTGGCGAGAACAAGTCCAGCAGCTCCAGCCGCTGTCTCGGGTCCTCATTGGATAGATAGCCAATGGCTCCCGCTGCTGTCAATCAAATCCAGTGACTCGGGAGCCGGGGGGGGGGGGTTTGGACTCCTGCTGTCTGTGTCAATGGATGTAGTAACAGAACTCGAGAGCGCCCCACATGGGTGCCCCCCATGGAATACGGCTCCTTGAGGGGGCACTCGAGAAGAGGAGGAGCCGGGAGCGCAGCTAGGGGACCCTAGAAAAGGAGGATCCTGGCCGCTCTGTGCAAAACCCTTACACAGAGGAGGGAAGTAGAACGTTTGTTTTTTTTTGTTTTTTTTTTTTTTTTAAACGAACCTTTACAATCACTTTAACTGTCATGAATGGCTTTCCATTCATGAAAGTTTGCTTACTGTTGACATGTTATGATTGGCTGCAACAATCACATGGTACAGGGTGCTAGGTACCATGTGATAGCTGTGGGCCAATCAGAGCATCACAATAGTAAGCAAGCTGTTCATGAATGAAAGCCTTTCACGATAGTTTGCATGCATAATATCATGTGATAGATATGATTGGCCATAGCGATCACATGATACCACAACTGCTCAAAGTGGCCAGGTACCGAGCGATGTGACCCGCTGTGGCCACCGCACTTGGGATGGTGTGCTAGGGGACGTATGGGGGCATCTCCTAGCTTGGCTGTGCGTTAAATGTACCATGGGCAGGCGGCAAGTGGTTAATCTGCTTATATCTTGCCTTCCTTGGTTCCTCTTCTATTATATTTCTGGGACTAAAACAAGGTATTACCTTATTTTAGTCCCAGTGATGTCATCACTGGGTCTTTGTGCTTCTCTATGCAATGCAAGCAAATCATGGTTGGTCGGAGGAGCCGGCAGGGGGCTGTACATAACCGCCTGAAACATCAGAGAACCCTGTGTCAGTACTCCTCTCAAGAGCCCTCAGACTTGATGCAAGCAGTGGGAGGAGTTATGCGAATATAAAAATGCTTTGATGAGTGGGTGTCAGTCTGGAAGAGTGGGCGTTCCTGGGCAGGCTGTATTTGCATAGGCAACGCCCACATGTGATGCTGAGCCTCCATGGTTGAAAGAACTGCTATCCAATGAATGAAAGGGGTGGGAGAGGGACAATCAGGCTTGGGAGGAAAGTGCTAGATGATGCTGGATGTCCTCCAGCCAGGAAATGGGGCGGGCTCTGACTTGCTGTAGCTTCTAAAGCACATTGTGAGAAGCTCACAGTGTGCAGTGAAATCAGAGGAAGACATTTCAGTCCAGGAGAGGAGCCGGTACAACTGTGCAGGATTGCAAGGGAAGGTCGGAGGTCATCATTGGACCTGGTGATCACTTACCTCTAGTGAAGAGACGTCACTGGACACATTCGCTATCATCCTGTCCTGGCTCGGTAACTCCCCAGAGGAACCCTTTGATGCCAGCATAGTGAGTTTGCGGTGGCAGTAATCGATCAGATCCAGAACCAGATCCTCTGCAGATTCGCACACTTCCTGTCACACAATATCGACACATTCAAGGAATCAGCTCAGATCTTCTCATTTCACCAAGTAGCAAAAAAAAAAAAAAAACACAACTGAGGAAACATTCCTGAAACCAGCCAGGGAGGTGGGCAGTCTCTCAAAAAAGCAACACAAACAACTTGGCTAATATCCAACACGTTTCGTCCAAGAAGGGCTTCCTCAAGGGAACAGTAAGTAGTTTTGTTCTGTACAATGAAAACAATGCAATATAAATTATATAGACATGTGGACTTGTGTGACACCGAACACATGTCTATACAATTCATATTGTATTGTTTTCATTCTACAGAACAAAATAAGTCCCTGTCCCCCTGAGGAAGCCCTTCCTGGGCAAAATGCGTTGGAGATTATGTGATGCAATATTTCCATCAAAACTTTACAGACCAAGTTGAGACAGCTATAGATTTGTATTGCATTGTTTTCATTTTACAGTACAAAATAACCCCCTATTTCCCTGAGGAAGCCCTTCTTGGGAGAAACGCATTGGGATTACCTGATGAAATATTTACATCAAGACTTTGGATTTGGTGCCATATCTTTAGTGTTGGAAATTAGTAGTGGTGTACCAAAATGCAGATAAGCATACAGTAGTTCCATACTTGGAACATGACTACTAATTTCCAACACTAAAGATATGACACCAAATCCAAAGTCTTGATGTAAATATTGCATCAGATAATTACCAATGCGTTTCTCCCCAGAACGGCTTCCTCAGGGGAACAGGGGGGTTATTTTGTACTGTAGAATGAAATCAATGCAATATAAACATGTCGACTTGTGTGACAGACCTGTTTATATAATTCATATTGTATTGTTTTCATTCTACTGAACAAAATTAACCCCATTATCCTGTAGAAGCCCTTCTTGGGTGAAACGCGTTGGGTTGTGTGATGCAATATTTCCGTCAACACTTTATGGACCAAGTTGAGACAACTATAGATATGGTGCCATATCTTTAGTGTTGGAATTTATTAGTGGTGTTCCAACTACTATCATGCATTGAGGGGTTGATGTTCTGTATGGAACTATGCTTATGTGAATTTTGCTTTTAACTCTAGGGGGTGACATCCCCGATGTGTTTTAACATTTTTTATGGAACAAGATTAAAAATGATTTATTTTTAAGTTTTTTGTGTTGCTTTCCACCGGACTACAATGTATATATACATTGGGGCTTGCAAGTGGGTTTTTTTAACAAGAAAGAAAACAAGAAAAGAAACTTGCAAGTGGTTTACCAGGGTTATGGCTGAAGCTATCATCTATAACCACGTATTGTTTTTTCTGCCGGTTATTCTCTTTCTCAAAAAAAAGCAATCCAAGCGGCTGATTGGGAGGGATAGCACCCCATTGCTGGTATCAGTGGGAGGGATAGCGCCCCATTGCTGGCATCAGTGGGAGGGATAGAGCCCCATTGCTGGTATCAGTGGGAGGGATAGCGCCCCATTGCTGGTATCAGTGGGAGGGATAGCGCCCATTGCTGGTATCAGTGGGAGGGATAGCACCCCATTGCTGGTATCAGTGGGAGGGATAGCACCCCATTGCTGGTATCAGTGGGAGGGATAGCACCCCATTGCTGGTATCAGTGGGAGGGATAGCGCCCCATTGCTGGTATCAGTGGGAGGGATAGAGCCCCATTGCTGGTATCAGTGGGAGGGATAGCGCCCCATTGCTGGTATCAGTGGGAGGGATAGCGCCCCATTGCTGGTATCAGTGGGAGGGATAGCGCCCCATTGCTGGTATCAGTGGGAGGGATAGCGCCCCATTGCTGGTATCAGTGGGAGGGATAGCGCCCCATTGCTGGCATCAGTGGGAGGGATAGCGCCCCATTGCTGGTATCAGTGGGAGAGATAGCGCCCCATTGCTGGTATCAGTGGGAGACATAGTGCCCCATTGCTGGTATCAGTGGGAGGGTTAGTGCCCCATTGCTGGTATCAGTGGGAGGGATAGCGCCCCATTGCTGGTATCAGTGGGAGGGATAGCGCCCCATTGCTGGTATCAGTGGGAGGGATAGAGCCCCATTGCTGGTATCAGTGGGAGGGATAGAGCCCCATTGATAGTATCAGTGGGAGGGATAGAGCCCCATTGCTAGTATCAGTGGGAGGGATAGAGCCCCATTGCTAGTATCAGTGGGAGGGATAGAGCCCCATTGCTGGTATCAGTGGGAGGGATAGAGCCCCATTGCTGGTATCAGTGGGAGGGATAGCGCCCCATTGCCAGTATCAGTGGGAGGGATAGTGCCCCATTGCTGGTATCAGTGGGAGGGATAGAGCCCCATTGCTGGTATCAGTGGGAGGGATAGAGCCCCATTGCTGGTATCAGTGGGAGGGATAGAGCCCCATTGCTGGTATCAGTGGGAGGGATAGAGCCCCATTGCCAGTATCAGTGGGAGG
This sequence comes from Aquarana catesbeiana, assembly GCA_037953035.1. Taxonomy (NCBI): domain Eukaryota; kingdom Metazoa; phylum Chordata; class Amphibia; order Anura; family Ranidae; genus Aquarana; species Aquarana catesbeiana. Next base: position 111,578 of record JBBHAA010002698.1, read on the forward strand.
GATAGTGCCCCATTACTGGTATCAGTGGGAGGGATAGAGCCCCATTGATAGTATCAGTGGGAGGGATAGAGCCCCATTGCTAGTATCAGTGGGAGGGATAGTGCCCCATTGCTAGTATCAGTGGGAGGGATAGAGCCCCATTGCTGGTATCAGTGGGAGGGATAGAGCCCCATTGCTGGTATCAGTGGGAGGGATAGCGCCCCATTGCCAGTATCAGTGGGAGGGATAGTGCCCCATTGCTGGTATCAGTGGGAGGGATAGAGCCCCATTGCCAGTATCAGTGGGAGGGATAGAGCCCCATTGCCAGTATCAGTGGGAGGGATAGCGCTCCATTGCTGGTATCAGTGGGAGGGATAGAGCCCCATTGCCAGTATCAGTGGGAGGGATAGCGCTCCATTGCTGGTATCAGTGGGAGGGATAGAGCCCCATTGCTGGTATCAGTGGGAGGGATAGAGCCCCATTGCCAGTATCAGTGGGAGGGATAGAGCCCCATTGCCAGTATCAGTGGGAGGGATAGCGCTCCATTGCTGGTATCAGTGGGAGGGATAGAGCCCCATTGCTGGTATCAGTGGGAGGGATAGAGCCCCATTGCTGGTATCAGTGGGAGGGATAGCGCCCCATTGCCAGTATCAGTGGGAGGGATAGAGCCCCATTGCTGGTATCAGTGGGAGGGATAGAGCCCCATTGCCAGTATCAGTGGGAGGGATAGCGCTCCATTGCTGGTATCAGTGGGAGGGATAGAGCCCCATTGCCAGTATCAGTGGGAGGGATAGCGCTCCATTGCTGGTATCAGTGGGAGGGATAGAGCCCCATTGCTGGTATCAGTGGGAGGGATAGCGCTCCCACTGAAAAAAAAATGTAAAAGGGACGGTGTAAAAATTTAAATAAAAATAAATAAATATGAGAAAAAAAATGTTTTAAATCACCCCCATCCCTCTGTGTTTGAGCGCAGAAGCGCACGCATATGTAAATGGTGTTCGCACACGTGAGTTGCCGCCATGAATATTAGAGCGAGAGCAATAATTCTAGCACTAGGCCTCCTCTGTAACTCTAAACAAGTAACAAAATTTTGAAGTGTCACTCATATAGAGATTTTTAAGTATTGTAGTTTGTTGCCATTCTACAAGTGTGCGCAATTTTAAAGCATGACATGTTAGGTATCTTCTTACTCGGCATAACATCATCTTTTATACCATACCAAAAATTGGGTTATATATTGTGTTTTTTTGCATTAAAATTCAAGTTTTTTTTTTCCAAAAAAATTGAGTTTGAAAAACTGCTGCACAAATACGTGACAAAATTGCAACGATTGCCATTCTCTTTTACTTCTGCTTACAAAAAATAAAAAATAATAATAATAATAATAATAATAATAATAATAAATAATAAATAATAAAAAATAATAATAGGCATCCATGATAATATTTGGAACACCACTACTAATTTCCAACATTAAAGATATGGCACCAAATCTATAGTTGTCTCAAACTGGTCCATAATGTATTGACATAAATATTGCATCACATAATCTCTGACGCATTTCACCCAAGAAGGGCTTTCTCAGGACAACAGGGGGATATTTTGTTCTGTAGAATTAAAACAAGGCAAAATAAATTATATAGACATGCGGACTTGTATGACACCGAACACATGTCTATATAATTCATATTGCATTGTTTCCATCCTACAGAACAAAATAACCCCCTGTTCTCCCGAGGAAGCCCTTCTTGGGTGAAACGTGTTGGAAATCGTGTGATGTAATATTTACGTCAACACTTTATGGACCAGTTTGAGACAACTATAGATTTGGTGCCATATCTTTAATGTTGGAAATTAGTAGTGGTGTTCCAAATATTATCATGTATTGAGGAGCTGATGTTCCGTATGGAACCATGCTCATGTGTATTTTGCTTTTAAATGAAGACATGCCCGATATCTTTTAACATTGCTATGAAACAAGAATAAAAATTATTTATTTTTTACTTTTTTTTGTGTTACTTTTCTGAGAGACCGCCCACCTTTAAAATCCACTTGCTTCTCGAATATCGTAGGTTTCCCGAGATTAAAATACTGGAATATTACCTAAAGTGGGCCTGTTGTCAAACATCTTTTTGCATGCCAACCAATGTGTCAGTGTAACACTTCCTCAGAGGAGACTGAGGAGTTGCTGCCTCCTGCCTGCAGCAGACTGATGACATCATCTCAGGCTAGGCCAAGCCCCCTGACTGGAGCTCAAGGACACCTTTTTAATGATAAAAGGTGGAGCTTTTCTAAAAAAAAACGATCTGGTTGCTGTATATTGTGACATATCAGGAATTTATTTAAAGTAAATTTTTTTTAAATCCTCTAAAGCAGAACTAAACACTCCCCTCCTTTACAGCCAAGTAAGCTGCCATCTTAGCCTCTGTTTGATCTGCTGTTACCATGGTGCTGCACATGTGATCAGTGATGACAATATAGCCATTTGATGGCATGACAGATTGGTTGAGAGCACAAGCAACTGAGACATGCCTTGGACGTGACCGTTTTGGGAAACAGTTAAATCGGCGAGTTTCTTTCCGCTTTAATGTGTGGCCTTCATTTACACAGACGTCTTTGGGTCTGGGTGTGTGAATATCGCTCATCCTTACCTTGTGATAGAAGATTGTTTCCAGCAGGTTAATGATGGTGGCCTCGTGATGTATCTGTAGAGAAAGGACATACCGTGGGTCAGTGGTGGTCAACTGTTCTTAATGGTGGGCCTTAAGTGCGGCCCTCAACTTCGCCAAAGGACCACACATAAAATTCAGTGTCAGAGACAGCAGACACACAACAAGGTATAGTCAAAGACTGTGGGCATGGTACAAGATATGATCAGAGACAGCAGACACAACAAGGTACAGTAAACCTTGGATTGCGGGTAACATGGTTTACGAGCGTTTCGCAATACGAGCTGTTTTTTTTTTTTTTTTTTAATCCTGACTCGACTTGCAAGCAGGATTCAAGCCTCTGGGGTGTACAGTACCGCATGTGGCCAGAGGTGCGGGGGCGCGGGTGACGCTCGGAGACACTCTGAGAGACTCAGCTCCCGAGTCTCTCCGAGCATCTCCAAGCGTCTCCGAGTGTCCCCAGCGCCCCCCCACCTCTGCCCACATGCGGTACTGCATATACTAGCAGTGACACTGGAACGAATTATCTGAAATTTCCATTGATTTCTATGGGGAAACTCACTTTGATATACGAGTGCTTTGGATAACAAGCATGCTTCTGGAACAAATTATGCTCATAATCCAAGGTACTACTGTATAGTCAAAGACTGTGGGTAGGGTACAAGATATGATCAGAGACTGCAGACAACCTACAGGAGATGGTCAGAGACTACAGACATACTACAGGAGATGGTCAGAGACTGCAGACATCCTACAGGAGATGGTCAGAGACTGCAGACATACTACAGGAGATGGTCAGAGACTGCAGACATCCTACAGGAGATGGTCAGAGACTGCAGACATCCTACGGGAGATGGTCAGAGACTGCAGACATGCTACGGGAGATGGTCAGAGACTGCAGACATATTACAGGAGATGGTCAGAGACTGCAGACATGCTACAGGAGATGGTCAGACGGCAGACATCCTACATCCTCCCCCTGCAGAACCCCGGCCCCATCCTCTCCCCCCCCCAGAATTCCATCCTCTCCCCTTCCAGAATCCCAGTACATTGTCAGAGAATGCAGACATACTACAGAAAAAGCTCAGAGACTGCAGACATACTATAGGAGATGGTCAGAGACTGCAGACATAGTACAGGAGATGGTCAGAGACTGCAGACATAGTACAGGAGATGGTCAGAGACTGCAGACATAGTACAGGAGATGGTCAGAGACTGCAGACATACTACAGGGGATGGTCAGAGACTGCAGACATCCTACAGGAGATGATCAGAGACTGCAGACATAGTACAGGAGATGGTCAGAGACTGCAGACATACTACAGGGGATGGTCAGAGACTGCAGACATCCTACAGGAGATGATCAGAGACTGCAGACATAGTACAGGGGATGGTCAGAGACTGCAGACATACTACAGGAGATGGTCAGAGACTGCAGACATCCTACAGGAGATGATCAGAGACTGCAGACATAGTACAGGGGATGGTCAGAGACGGCAGACATAATAATGAAGATGGTCAGAGACTGCAGATACTTTAGAGGAGATGGTCAGAGACTGCAGATATGCTGAATGAGCAATTGGGGGCTGGAGACATACTACAGGAGACAGTCACAGACTGGAGACCTATTGCATGAGGCTGCTAGGAATCACTACTATAACAGGGAAACAGGAAAACACAGCTTATTGTCTGTGGGGGGCCCCCAAGGGCCACACATAAAGTGCCAAAGGGCGCAGGTTGGACACCAGGGCCGTAGATAATTGTCAGCTCCCATATCTCCAGTGTCTGGATACTGTGAGGCAGGGCTGACACAGTACTTACCACCATATAGAGGGGGAAGGTGCTGCTGGGCTGGAAATCCTGAAGCTGGCATAACACGGGGAAGACATTGAGCTTCCAGATCTCTATGCTGATCAGTTGGCGGATCAATGTGGGGATCTGTGAGAGAGACAAAGAGATCAGACAGTTGACAATGTAAATTTTCAACATTTCAAAATTTTTTTCATCCGATATGTTTTTATTTGACAAGAACAAAGATTTACAATTTTTCGGCAGTTTTATTTTACAGAAAATTAGCCAGCAGGGATCACTGTAGTAGCGTTGTAGTAGCAGCAGTGACTTCCAGCTTCCACCAGAATCCCACAGGTATGGTATATACATGGTTGGTCCGAGCTGGAACAATGCAACTCTGTAAAAAATATCCATGAGTTCCCACAATGAAAAGAGCTCTATGAATGAAGGACCTTTCATTCATACACCCGTCCTCCATTCATAGAGTGCCGAGTTCCTCAGAAGGAGCCAGACGGTGGTCACTCAGCACTGCTCTACAAAGTGTAAAGAGTTGGAGAAATCTAAAAGTTGACAGGCATTATATGATATAGTTTACCTTGCCATGGATGACCAGAAGATCTTTGATAATCTCTTCCTGTCCAGTGGAGGCGTTCAAGATGGCCTGCATGTTCAGCTTTTCAATGTATTCATGCTGCTTGAACCACCTGAGAGGAGACATGTACAATTAATCCACAGTGGCTTCTATATGGAAGATGTGTCACTGATAAGACAGGACTTCTGCTCTATTACTACATCCATTCTGTATGCTAAAAAAAAGGTTTAATAAAACGCAAACCAACATCCTCTCCAAGCCAGAGCTCCAGACTCCCATCTTCTCCCCACCAGAGCCCCAGACCCCCATTCTTTCTCTACCAGATTCTCAGATCTCTGTTCTCTCAGAAACCTCAGACCCCGATCCGCTTTCACTTTAGAACCTCACAGTACTAGTGTCGCCCGTCCAGAACCTAAGATTTCTATCCTCTCCCTGCTAGAACATCAGATTCTCATCCTCACCTCTCTAGAACCTTAGAGAACCCAGCCCGCCACCACCAACATCCTCTCCATCTCTAGAACCTCAAATACCCATCCTCTCCTCTCTAGAATCTCACACTTCCAGCCTCTTGTCCCCAGAACTTCAGTCTCTCATCCTATCCTCTCCAGAACCTCAGATCCCCATTGTCTCCTTTCCAGAACCTCAGATCCCTATCCTCTTCCTTCCAAAACCTCAGATTCCCATCCTCTTCCTTTCGGAACCTTAGATTCCCATCCTTTTCCTTAAGAACCTCAGATTCCTGTCCTCCTTCTTAAAGAACCTCAGATCCCCATTCCCTCTTCTCTAGAACCTCACACTTCCAGCCTCCCATCTCCAGAACCTCAGATCCCCATTGACTCCTTTCCAGAACCTCAGATCCCACCCATCCATCTCCAAAAGCTCCCTAACCATTCCTTTCCAGAACCTCAGACCCCATCCATTCATATCCTTTCTAGAACCTCAGATCCCCATCTTTTCCTCTTCATAACTTCAGACCCCCAGCTTTCCCTTTCCAGAACCTTAGATCCCCATCCTCTCCTCTCCAGAACCTCAGACCTCCATTCTCTCCTTTCCAAAACTTCAGAACCCCATATTTTTCTCTTCAGAATCATAGACCCTCATTCTCTCCTCTCCAGACCCCCATCCCTCCAGAACCTCGGATCCCTATCCCTTTCTCTCCATTCTATTCCCCCGCAGACCCCCTTCTGCACCCCCCAGAGCCCAGGCCCCCCATCTATTCCCAACCAGACCCCCTTCCGCACCCCCCAGAGCCCAGGCCCTCCATCTATTCCCAACCAGACCCCCTTCCGCACCCCCCAGAGCCCAGGCCCCCATCTATTCCCAACCAGACCCCCTTCCGCACCACCCAGAGCCCAGGTCCCCCATCTATCCCCAACCAGACCCCCTTCTGCACCTCCCAGAGGCCAGACCCGTATCTATTCCCCTGCAGACCCCCTTCCACACCCCCCAGAGCCCAGGCCCCCCCATCTATTCCCAACCAGACCCCCTTCCACACCCCCCAGAGCCCAGACCCCATCTATTCCCCCGCAGACCCCCTTCCACACCCCCCTAGAGCCCAGACCCCATTTATTCCCCCGCAGACCCCCTTCCACACCCCCTAGAGCCCAGACCCCCATCTATTCCCCTGCAGACTCCCTTCCACACCCCCCAGAGCCCAGACCCCATATATTCCCCCGCAGACCCCCTTCCACACCCCCCTAGAGCCCAGACCCCATCTATTACCCCGCAGACACCTTCCACACCCCCAGAGCCCAGACCCCTATCTATTCCCCCGCAGACCCCCTTCCGCACCCCGCAGAGCCCAGACCCCCATCTATTCCCCCGCAGACCCCCTTCCACACCCCCGAGAGCCCAGACCCCCATCTATTCCCCCGCAGACCCCCTTCCACACACCCCCAGAGCTCAGACCCCATCTATCCCCCCGCAGACCCCCTTCTACCACCCCAGAGCTCAGACCCCATCTATTCCCCCGAAGACCCCTTCCACACCCCCAGAGCCCAGACCCCCTTCCACACCCCCCAGAGCCCAGACCCCATCTATTCCACCGCAGACCCCCTTCCACACCCCACTAGAGCCCAGACCCCATCTATTCCCCTGCAGACCCCCTTCCACACCCCCAGAGCCCAGACCCCCATCTATTCCCCCGCAGACCCCCTTCCACCACCCCCCAGAGCCCAGACCCCATCTATTCCCCCGCAGACCCCCTTCCACACACCCCCAGAGCTCAGACCCCATCTATTCCCCCGCAGACCCCCTTCCACACCCCCAAAGCCCATACCCCCTTCCACACCCCCCAGAGCCCAGACCCCATCTATTCCCCCGCAGAGCCCCTTCCACACCCCCCTAGAGCTCAGACCCCATCTATTCCCCCGCTTACCCCCTTCCACACCCCCAGAGCCCAGACCCCATCTATTCCCCCGCAGACCCCCTTCCACACCCCCAGAGCCCAGACCCCCATCTATTCCCCCGCAGACCCCCTTCCACACCCCCGCAGACGCCCTTCCACACCCCCCTAGAGCCCAGACTCCATCTATTCCCCCGCAGACCCCCTTTCATACCCCCAGAGCCCAGACCCCCATCTATTCCCCCGCAGACCCCCTTCCGCACCCCGCAGAGCCCAGACCCCATCTATTCCCCTGCAGACCCCCTTCCGCACCCCGCAGAGCCCAGACCCCATCTATTCCCCTGCAGACCCCCTTCCGCACCCCCCAGAGCCCAGACCCCCATCTATTCCCCTGCAGACCCCCTTCCACACCCCCAGAGCCCAGACCCCCATCTATTCCCCTGCAGACCCCCTTCCACACCCCCAGAGCCCAGACCCCCATCTATTCCCCCGCAGACCCCCTTCCACACCCCCCAGACCCCCATCTATTCCCCCGCAGACCCCCTTCCACACCCCCCAGACCCCCATCTATTCCCCCGCAGACCCCCTTCCACACCCCCCAGACCCCCATCTATTCCCCCGCAGACCCCCTTCCACACCCCCCAGAGCCCAGACCCCCATCTATTCCCCCGCAGACCCCCTTCCACACCCCCAGAGCCCAGACCCCAATCTATTCCCCTGCAGACCCACTTTCACACCCCCCAGAGCCTAGGACCCCATCTATTCCCCCGCAGACCCCCCAGAGTACAGGCCCCCCATCTATTCCCCAGCACACCCCCATCCTCACCCCCCAGATCCGGTGTCCCTCAGGGGGAAGCTCTGCAGGCTCTGCACCATGCCCTCAGCCTCTCCATACAGCAGCACCGGGCTCGCCTCCATCTCTCCCTGTGCTCTGAGCCTCTTCCAGCCGTCACTATGGAGACAGCACGCGGTACACACCGAGCATGCGCCGCTTCCCTCGTCTCCCCGGCAACGCCCGCTTCCCTCCGCGTCTGCGCACTGCGCGCTCCTTTGTCTGCTGTATACGCGTGCGCGGAGAGGCTTCCCTCTGCCAGGCCGGAAGTTGTGGTCGTGCCCCCGCTGCTCTCGGCCCCCCTCTGTTGTGTAACCGCAGGAAGTGCCCCGCCGCCATCTTGGCACACCCTGTGGCTTTGTTGTCCTCCTGACAATGGTGTCCAGGCTCATGGCTGGCGGTGTGGGGCTGTGGTGACGGAATGTCAGTGAGGGGGGGCTGAGGAGTGTCCTGCAGGGGGGTGTTGGTGCAATTGTAGGTCATGTAACCAAAAGTAATGGAAATTGATGACCACATGTGAATGCACTATATATATATATATATATATATATATATATATATATATATATGTAAAGCGCTGCGTACATTGACGGCACTACATAAGAATTGTAATAAATAAATATGTGCGCCAATTGTGTCTGCGTTGGATCGTGATCGCTGTTGTTTATTGGTTGTGGACAACTGATAGACCAGTGTTGTCCCATCATACTAATGAACCTGTTGCTATTGGCAACTCACTAACAAAGCCGAGCAAGCGTCTGCCTGCAACTATGGCGCCCTTCTGTGCAACGCATGAAGGTGTCACTGACTAATGACAAAAGAAATATGTGTCACCGAAGAATACTTCAGGGGCTCATCCAGGCTGTGAAGGGGGAGAGGATGGTGGTCTGGGATTCTGGAGGGAGAGGATGGGGTTCTGGGGAGAAGAGGATTGGGTCCTGGGCTCTGGAGGAGAAGAGGGTGGGGAGAGGGTCTCTGGAAGGAGAGAGGATAGGTCTGGCTTCCAGAGGGGGAGAGGATGGGGTTCTTGGGTTCTGGAGGGGAGAAGATGGAGGTCTGAGGCTCTGGAGGGAAAGAATTGGCTTCCGGAGTTTGAGGATAAGGGTTTGGAGCTTTGGAGGGGGAAAGGATGGAGGTGTGGAGCTCTGGAGGGAAAAAATGAGGGTTTGGGGCTCTGGAGGGAAAGAATGGTTGTCTTCTGCCTTGGAAGGGGAGAGGATGAAGGTCTGAGGTTCTGGAGGGGTGGAGTTCTGGAGCTTCGGAGGGGGAGAGGATGGGGTCTGGGTCTCTGGTGGGGAAGAGGATGGGGTCTGGGTCTCTGGTGGGGGAGAGGATGGGATCTGGGTCTCTGGTGGGGGAGAGGATGGGGTCTGGGTCTCTGGTGGGGGAGAGGATTGGGGTCTGGGGCTCTGGTGGGGGAGAGGATGGAGTCTGGGGCTCTCATGGGGAAGAGAATGGGGGTCCCAGGCTCTGGAGGGAGAGGATGAAAGTTTGGATCTCTGGATTGGGGGAAGAATGGGGGCCTTGAGCTCTGAAGGGGAGAGGATAGGGGTCTAAAGCTCTGGAAGAGGAGAGAATTTGGGGTCTGGAGAGGGAGAAGATGGGGGTCTGGAGCTCTGTAGGGGGAGATAATGGGTTACTGGAGGGGGAGAGAATGGGGGTCTGGAGCTCTGGGGGGGGAGAGGATTGGGTCCTGGGCTCTGGGGAGAAGAGGATTGGGTCCTGGGATCTGGAGGAGAAGAGGGTGGGGAGAGGGTCTCTGGAAGGAGAGAGGATAGGTCTGGCTTCCAGAGGGGGAGAGGATGGGGTTCTTGGGTTCTGGAGGGGAGAAGATGGAGGTCTGAGGCTCTGGAGGGAAAGAATTGGCTTCTGGAGTTTGAGGATAAGGGTTTGGAGCTTTGGAGGGGGAAAGGATGGAGGTGTGGAGCTCTGGAGGGGAAAAATGAGGGTTTTGGGCTCTGGAGGGAAAGAATGGTTGTCTTCTGCCTTGGAAGGGGAGAGGATGAAGGTCTGAGGTTCTGGAGGGGTGGGGTTCTGGAGCTTCGGAGGGGGAGAGGATGGGGTCTGGGTCTCTGGTGGGGAAGAGGATGGGGTCTGGGTCTCTGGTGGGGGAGAGGATAGGATCTGGGTCTCTGGTGGGGGAGAGGATGGGGTCTGGGTCTCTGGTGGGGGAGAGGATGGGGGTCTGGGGCTCTGGTGGGGGAGAGGATGGAGTCTGGGGCTCTCATGGGGGAGAGAATGGGGGTCCCAGGCTCTGGAGGGAGAGGATGAAAGTTTGGATCTCTGGATTGGGGGAAGAATGGGGGCCTTGAGCTCTGAAGGGGAGAGGATAGGGGTCTAAAGCTCTGGAAGAGGAGAGAATTTGGGGTCTGGAGAGGGAGAAGATGGGGGTCTAGAGCTCTGTAGGGGGAGATAATGGGTGTCTGGAGGGGGAGAGAATGGGGGTCTGGAGCTCTGGGGGGGGGGAGAGGATTGGGTCCTGGGCTCTGGAGGAGAGGATTGGGTCCTGGGATCTGGAGGAGGAGAGGATTGGGTCCTGGGCTCTGGAGGAGGAGAGGATTGGGTCCTGGGCTCAGGAGGAGAAGAGGGTGGGGAGAGGGTCTCTGGAAGGAGAGAGGATAGGTCCGGCTTCCAGAGGGGGAGAGGGTGGGATGCTCTGGAGGGAGACAGGATGGGGGTCTGGGATGCTGTATGGGGGCCCAGGGCTCTGGATAGGGAGAAGATTTTAGGCTCTGGAGGACATCTTTATCTAGGAAAATAGTGACCGTTTCTGCTGATTTTCTATGAGCAACAGAACTCCTATTATAACATGGCCCCTAAAGCTGTCCATCCACTTACAGATTGTACAGTCACCTTCAAGTCTTCCAACAACCACATACACTAGATGGCCAAATGTTTGTGACCACCTGGCTGGTCAGAAATGCAATTCGTTTGGGAGGTAAAACAGTATGTGTGGAACCAGGACATGACGGTAGAGACACCATATAAAATCTTATAGAAATCCAAGATGTTCACTCTGCTAAAAGATGTGTTGTTGCCTGTGCCCATAACTTCCTCTCCTCTTGACTCCTAGGACAGGAAGTGAGGGGAATCTCCCAGGGGTCACACAAAACCTAAAAGAGGTTTTAACCCCAGATTACGATTACCAGCAACCTAAATTTAATCCACGCTTATCCCAGCCAGGGATCATTTACAGTGCCTTGAAAAAGTATTCACACCCCTTGAAATTTTCCACATTTTGTCATGTTACAACCAAAAACGTAAATCTATTTTATTGGGATTTTATGTGATAGACCAACACAAGGTGACACATAATTGTGAAGTGGAGGGAAAATGATAAATGGTTTTCAACATTTTTTACAAATAAATATGTGAAAAGTGTGTGTGTGGGGGGAGGGGGGGATTTGTATTCAGCCCCCTTTACTCTGATACCCCTAACTAAAATCTAGTGCAACTAATTGCCTTCAGAAGTCACCTAATTAGTAAATAGAGTCCACCTGTGTGTAATTTAATCTCAGTATAAATACAGCTGCTCTGTGAAGCACTCAGAGGTTTGTTAGAGAACCTTAGTGAACAAACAGCATCATGAAGCCCAAGGAACACACCAGACAGGTCAGGGATAAAGTTGTGGAGAAGTATAAAGCAGGGTTAGGTTATAAAAAAATCTCCCAAGCTTTGAACATCTCACGGAGCTCTGTTCAAACCATCATCGGAAAATGGAAAGAGTATGGCACAACTGCAAACCTACCAAGACATGGCCGTCCACCTAAACTGACCGGCCGGGCAAGGAGAGCATTCATCAGAGAAGAGCCAAGAGGTCCATGGTAACTCTGGAGGAGCTGCAGAGATCCACAGCTCAGGTGGGAGAATCTGTCCACAGGACAACTATTAGTCGTGTTCTCCACAAATCTGACCTTTATGGAAGAGTGACAAGAAGAAAGACATTGGTGAAAGAAAGTCATAAGAAGTCCTGTTTGTAGTTTGTGAGAAGCCATGTGGAGGACACAGCAAACATGTGGAAGAAGGTGATCTGGTCAGAGGAGACCAAAATTTAACTTTTTGGTCTAAAAAAAAATGTGTGGCGGAAAACTAACACTGCACATCACCCTGAACACACCATCCCCACTGTGAAACATGGTGGTGGCAGCATCATGTGGTGGGGATGCTTTTCTTCAGCAGGGACAGGGAAGCTGGTCAGATTTGATGAGAATATGGATGGAGACAAATACAGGACAATCTTAGAAGAAAACCTGTTAGAGTCTGCAAAAGACTTGAGACTGGGGCGGAGGTTCACCTTCCAGCAGGACAACGACCCGAAACATCCAGCCAGAGCTACAATGGAATGGTTTAGATCAAAGCATATTCATGTGTTAGAATGGCCCAGTCACAGCCCAGACCTAAATCACATTGAGATGCTGTGGCAAGACTTGAAAATTGCTGTTCACAGACGCTCTCCATCCAATCTGACAGAGCTTGAGATATTTTGCAAAGAATATGCAAAGAAGAATGCGCTCAGGAGTTCATTCATCCCAGCACTTATGCATGCTAAGAATGTACACTAAGCTGTGCATGCGCACATTATTTCATTTAACCCAACACCAAGGGGTGGTGGTGAGAATGTACACTAAACTGCGCATGTGCATGGTATTTTACTTATCCCAGTACCAAAGTTAGCCAAAAATGTACACTAAGCTGTGCATGCACACACAAAAATGCACGCTAGACTGCGCATGCGCACATGATTTCATTAATTCTAACACCAAGGCGTGCCGAGAAGGTACACTACGCTGCGCATGTGCACAGGAGTTCATCCCAGTGCAGAGGTATGCCAAGAATGTACACCAAGCTGCGTATTTGCACATTATTTCAATCAACTCAACACGAAGGGGTGGTGGTGAGAATGTAAACTAAGCTGGGCTTGCGCACGGCAGTTCATTTATCCCAGTACCAAGGTGTACCACAAATGTACACTAAGTTTCCCCTTACGCACACAAAAAAATGCACGCCAAGCTGCGCATGCGCACACAAGAATGCCTGCCAAGCTGCGCATGCGCACACAAGAATGTGCACTGAGCTGCGCATGTGCACATGAGTTCATCCCAGCACAGGGGCATGCCAAGAATGTACACTATGCGGCGCATGCGCACAGTAGTTTAGTCACCCCAGCACCAAAGTGTGCCGAGAATGTACACTGAACTGCACATGCGCACAGAATTCCTTCATCTCAGTATCATGACGTGTCAAAAAGTACACTGAGCGGCGCATGTGCGCAGCAGTACACATGTGTAATTCGTTTCATCGCTAATTAAATTTCGGAGGAAATTCAGCATATTCATTCATTCGGAAACATCTGAATGAACGAAAGACTCTTTTGACAAATGCATTGCATATGAAAACGAATTGTCCTAAAAGAACGAAAATCTGAAAAGAACCAAAAACGATTCCACTTACGAGTTTAACCAATCGATTACATTCGGATAATTTTGTTTTCGTATTTTCTATTATAACTAAATGATTAACTATTATTATAGTTTTTCTTCTTCTTCTTAATTATTATTATAAACTATTAAATTATAGGTAAAATAGCTGAAGTCAGTAATTCTTCTTTTCAGTTCTCTGCGCCAAAGCTGCTAATTTGGGATCGATTCGATTTACATTTTTTTTTGGAACTTCCTTTCAAATTTGGCTAAAGCAACTATTAGTGAATGTAACGAATACTGAAGTTCCAAATTATCCGAAGTAACGAATACGAATGCATCTAAAGTTCCGAATTATCCAAAGTAACGAATGCCGCATTTAAACGAATAGAACGGAACGAATACGAATGATCCGAAGTAACGAATGCCGATCAAAACGAATGATCCGATAAACGAAAAAAAAGAAACGAATAAAACGAAAAACCAAACTAAAAGGAGTTGTAAAGACTCTTGGTTTTTCACCTCAATGCATTCTATGCATTGAGGTGAAAAACCTGTGCTGCAGCACTCCCCCCCCCAGACCCCCCCCCCTCCCCCTGCTGCTGTCAATCAAATACAGTGACATAGGATCCGGGGGCGGGGCTGAGTCCTGCTGTCTGTGTGTCAATGGACGCAGCAGCAGGACTCGGAATCGCGCCTGCATGAGTGACCCCCGGGAAAGCGGCTCTCCGTGGGGGCACTCGAGAAGAGGAGGAGCCAGGAGCGCCGCTGGGGACCCCAGATAAGGAGGATTGGGACGGCTCTGTTCAAAACCCTTGCACAGAGCAGGTGTTTCATCAGATTAGGTGACCCGTCAGAATGTGTAACGGAAGTGACGTCGCCGCCATCTTGCTACACCCCCCGCACTCCTCCATAGTAAGGAAACACTGAGAAGGGGAAAGCGGTAGACGTGCACTGTTCGTTTTCGTTTCATTAGTTTGTTTTTTTCTTTGTTTTTCGGGTCATTCATTATGATCGCAATTCGTAAATTCGTACATTCGTAAATTCATACATTCGTAAATTAGAAAATTCGGAAATTTGGAAATTCGAAATTCGAAAATCTGAAATAGTAACTAACTATTAAATTAGGTATAGGTATTGTAATTTCCTTTCAAATTTGGCTGTTAGTGAACGTAACGAATGCGAATTTATCCGAAGTTACGGATTATCCAAAATAACGAATGCCGCATCTACACAATTGGAACGGAACAAATTAATAATAAATAATAATAATAAAAAGTTTTTATTATTATTATTGTTATTTATTTTTATTAATTCATTACGTTCCATTCGTTTAGATATGGCATTCGTTATTTTGGATAATTCGTAACTTCGGATAAATTTGTATTTGTTACATTCACTAACAGCCAAATTTGAAAGGAAATTACAATACCTAGAATTTAATAGTTAAGTTATTATTAGGTAATTATTATTTCAGATTTCCGAGTTTCCGAATTTACAAATGAATTACGAATGTACGAATTTAAGAATGTATGAATTTAAGAATGTGCGAATGTATGAATGTACAAATTTGTGATCTACGAATGTTCGGAAAAATTCGTTAAACGGGTTTTCGTTAATTCGGATATTTCTGAATGAACTAATTTGTCGAAATTCGTTAAAAAACGAATTTGAAACGAAACGAATTGCACATGTCTAGAAAGCGGCCATCTTGTTACACCCACCGGAGTTTTGCATTTTACACTTATTTTTAACAGTAAAGTGAGTTTATATAGTGAAATACAGCATTAAGAACTCTGTATTTATTTTTTACATGTTGAATTTTAAAAGCAGCGAACTTCTGCCTGATTAGCAAACCTATGAGATGAGCACAGCTCGCCGCTGCTTTTCAAATTTAAATCAGTCATACGGAGTCCTGTATTTCACTATATAAACTCACTTTACTGTTAAAAATAAGTGTAAATTGAGTACTGTCCGTGATACTTTTTTTATTTATTTATTTATTTATTTCAGGTACTTATATAGCGCCGTCAATTTTACGCAGCGCTTTACATATACATTGTACATTCACATCAGTCCCTACCCTCAAGGAGCTTACATTATTTGCACTAACATACAATTTTTCAGGACAAGCTTTCGGGGTATGTCCCCTTCTTCAAGGTCCAAGCAGTACTGATTCACGAATTACGGCTACAACAAATCAAGTAAAAATAAGTGTAAAATGCAAAACTCCGGCGGGTGTAACAAGATGTCCGCTTTTCCCCTTCTCACTATATCCTTACTATGGAGGAGTGCCGGGTGTAGCAAGATGGCGGCGACGAAACGTCACTTCCGTTACACATTCTGACGGGTCGCCAAATCTGATGAAACACAGGTAAGTATGACATGTTTGTTATTAAAAAAAAAAAAAAAAAAAAACGAACCTTTACAATCACTTAAACAAATTTTTCGGTGGTGCACATGTCTACACACTCACAGTAGTTCATTCACCGCAGCATAAAGGTGTGCCGAGAATGTACACTGAGCTGCGCGTTCGCAGATCTGTGTGCGTTCTAAAGCGTTCTGCGAGGAGGAAGGTAAGTGGCCTTTATTGCAGAAGAGACAAAGTACTGTACGGTATGTCTTCTACAATAAAGATCCGTCCTGCTTGCAAATTTTTAACATTCAAATATTTGCATATTAGAACCAGCAGTAAATAAAACACGTCCTCTGTGACCTCTGGCTGCAGTTTACAAAAGAAGAACGTTCACTTTTATTTCAGCAGCTTAGATCACCCCTCCCAGCAGAGGCTGGGGGGGGGGGTGTCACCTCCCAGCATCCTAATAATCTGTAGGGGAGTGACAGAGCAGGAGCACGCCGGAGGAGAAGAGAGCAGAGTGCTGAGACCTGACAACTTCTCTGCTTCCATTGTCACCTTTGAGGATGAATTGCTCCACAGTGCCTGTATCTGCAGGGGTCAGTGAGGGCTTGTTGTGAAGTTTATTTACTGCTTGTTAAGAATGTGTACTGTACACTATATTAACAAAAGTATTGGGGCGCCTGCCTTTACACACACATGAACTTTAATGGCATCCCAGTCTTATGCCGTGTGCACGCGACCGGACTTTTCGACTGGACTGGTCCGACGGTATCCGACCGTGTGTGGGCTTCATCGGACCCTTTTCTGTCGAAAATCAGACGGACTTTAGATTTGGAACATGTTTCAAATCTTTCCGACGGACTCGAGTCCGGTCAAAAACTCCATTCGTCTGTGTGCTAGTCTGACAGACAAAAAACGACGCTAGGGCAGCTATTGGCTACTGGCTATCAACTTCCTTATTCTAGTCCCTTCGTACGTCATCACGTTCTAATGAACGGACTTTCAAACTGACTTTAGTCCGTTCGTGTGTGTCCAAGTCCAGTCGTTCGAAAGTCCGTTGGAAAGACCGTCGGACCTTTGCTGCTGAAAAGTCTGCTTGTGCGTACACGGCTTTAGTCTGTGGGGTTCAATATTGAGTTGGCTCCGCCCTTTGCAGCTATAACAGCTTCAACTCTTCTGGGAAGGCCGTCCACAAGGTTTAGGAGTGTGTCTATGGGAATGTTGGATCATTCTTCCAGAAGAGCATTTGTGAGGTCAGGCACTGATGTTGGACAAGAAGGTCTGGCTCGCAGTCCCCGCTCTAATTCATCCCCAAGGTGTTCTGTCAAGTTGAGGTCAGGACTCTGTGCAGGCCAGTCAAGTTCCTCCACCCCAAACTCGTTCATCCATGTTTTTATGCACTTTGCTTTGTGCTCTGGTCCAAATCATTTGGTGGAGGGGGGATTATGGTGTGGGGTTGTTTTTCAGGGGTTGGGATTGGCCCCTTAGTTCCAGTGAAGGGAACTCTTATAGCGTTAGCATACCAAGATATTTTGGACTATTTCATGCTCCCAACTTTGTGGGAACAGTTTGGGGACGGCCCCTTCCTGTTCCAACATGACTGCGCACCAGTGCACAAAGCAAGGTCCATAAAGACATGGATGAGAGAGTTTGGGGTGGAGGAACTTGGCTGGCCTGCACAGAGTCCTGACCTCAACTTGATAGAACACCTTGGGGATGATTTAGAGCGAGGACTGTGAGCCAGGCCTTCTCGTCCAACATCAGTGCCTGACCTCACAAATGCGCTTCTGGAAGAATGGTCAAACATTCCCATAGACACCCTCCTAAACCTTGTGGACGGCCTTCCCAGAAGAGGTGAAGCTGTTATAGCTGCAAAGGGTGGGCCAACTCAATATTGAACCCTCCGGACTAAGACTGGGATGCCATTAAAATTCATGCGCATGTAAAGGCAGGTGTCCCAATACTTTTGGTCATATAGAGTATTTGAATGGCCATAGCTTGGCCCCACAGTTCTTCCTAGGGGTTTATTCACACTGCAATGTTCTGATAAAGGGCCGACTATCCTGGAAGTTGCAGATTTGGTTTCAGTGCTTAGTATAGGATCAAAGTGACAGACGGTCCCCCCAGTTCTTCTCATCGCCTGTCATTGGTCGTCTTGTGTTATGGGAACACCAATCACTGAACTTCCTCAGGGCTCCGAATGATGATGTCACTGCTGAGGAGTCTGGGTAGGATGGGGTTAAGTTTTGTACCTGTCAGGTATTTGGGGGTGACATCCATATTAGGTAGGCAGACATTGGGGGGTGACATATAGTAAGGGGACAAATATCTGGGGGTGTCTGGTATTGGATGGAGATCATAAATAGAATGAAAAGATAGATAGGGGGATGGGGTCTGGATTTAGGGAGATATATAACATGAGGTGTCGGGTTTTCTTGGGGGTGTCAGGTTAAGGGGGTGATAGGGGTAGTTGGGGGGTGTGGGGGATATATGATGGGAAAACTAATATATAGGGAAGGGGGAGGGGTGTGTCTAGAATTGGAGTGATATATACCATAAGGTGTCAGGTTTTAGAAAGGGAAAACTAGGTGGGGCGGGGGGGGGGGTGTTTGGGGGTGTCAGGTAGAATGGGGGTGAGATATGTCGTAGGGTTTTAGGTTTTGGAAGGGGGTGATACAGGTAGTTAAGGGTGGGGGTATAAACAGTAAGGGGACAATTATCTGGGGGTGTCTGGCATTGCTGTCAGGTATGGGGGTGATAGATATTTGGGGTGTTGAGTATTTGGGGTGGGGTGATGGATATTTTGGGTGTCAGGTATGGGGGTGGGGTGATAGATATTTGGGGTGTCAGGTATGGGGGTGGGGTGATAGATATTTGGGGTGTCAGGTATGGGGGTGGGATAATGGATATTTGGGGTGTCAGGTATGGGGGTGGGGTGATAGATATTTGGGGGGTCAAGTATGGGGGTGGGTTGATAGATATTTGGGGTGTCAGGTATGGGGGTGGGATAATGGATATTTGGGGTGTCAGGTATGGGGGTGGGGTGATGGGTATTTGGGGTGTCAGGTATGGGATGGAGGGTAATGGATATTTGGGGTGTCAGGTATGGGGGTGGGGTGATGGGTATTTGGGGTGTCAGGTATGGGATGGAGGGTAATGGATATTTGGGGTGTCAGGTATGGGGGTGGGGTGATGGGTATTTGGGGTGTCAGGTATGGGGGTGGGGTGATGGATATTTGGGGTGTCAGGTATGGGGGTGGGGTGATGGGTATTTGGGGTGTCAGGTATGGGGGTGGGGTGATGGGTATTTGGGGTGTCAGGTATGGGGGTGGGGTGATGGGTATTTGGGGTGTCAGGTATGGGGGTGAGGTGATGGGTATTTGGGGTGTCAGGTATGGGGTGATGCCTGTGTTGGGGGTTGTCAGGTATGGGGGTGGGGTGATGGGTATTTGGGGTGGGGTGATGGGTATTTGGGGTGTCAGGTATGGGGGTGGGGTGATGGATATTTGGGGTGTCAGGTATGGGGGTGGGGTGATAGATATTTGGGGTGTCAGGTATGGGGATGGGGTGATGGGTATTTGGGGTGTCAGGTATGGGGGTGGGGTGATGGATATTTGGGGTGTCAGGTATGGGGTGATGCCTGTGTTGGGGGTTGTCAGGTATGGGGGTGGGGTGATGGGTATTTGGGGTGTGGTGATGGGTATTTGGGGTGTCAGGTATGGGGGTGGGGTGATGGGTATTTGGGGTGTCAGGTATGGGGGTGGGGTGATGGATATTTGGGGTGTCAGGTATGGGGTGATGCCTGTGTTGGGGGTTGTCAGGTATGGGGGTGGGGTGATGGGTATTTGGGGTGTGGTGATGGGTATTTGGGGTGTCAGGTATGGGGGTGGGGTGATGAATATTTGGGGGTGGGGTGATGGATATTTGGGGCGTCAGGTATGGGGGTGGGGTGATGGGTATTTGGGGTGTCAGGTATGGGGGTGGGGTGATAGATATTTGGGGTGTCAGGTATGAGGGTGGGGTTATAGATATTTGGGGTGTCAGGTATGGGGGTGGGGTGATAGATATTTGGGGTGTCAGGTATGGGGGTGGGGTGATAGATATTTGGGGTGTCAGGTATGGGGGTGGGGTGATGGATATTTGGGGTGTCAGGTATGGGGGGGTGTCAGGTATGGGGGGGTGTCGGGTATGGGGGTGGGGTGATGGGTATTTGGGGTGTCAGGTATGGGGGGGTGTCGGGTATGGGGGTGGGGTGATGGGTATTTGGGGTGTCAGGTATGGGGGTGGGGTGATAGATATTTGGGGTGTCAGGTATGGGGGTGGGGTGATGGGTATTTGGGGTGTCAGGTATGGGGGTGGGGTGATGGGTATTTGGGGTGTCAGGTATGGGGGGGTGTCGGGTATGGGGTGATGGATATTTGGGGTGTCAGGTATGGGGGTGGGGTGAAGGGTATTTGGGGTGTCAGGTATGGGGGTGGGGTGAAGGGTATTTGGGGTGTCAGGTATGGGGGTGGGGTGAAGGGTATTTGGGGTGTCAGGTATGGGGGTGGGGTGATGGGTATTTGGGGTGTCAGGTATGGGGGTGGGGTGATGGATATTTGGGGTGTCAGGTATGGGGGTGGGGTGATGGGTATTTGGGGTGGGGTGATGGGTATTTGGGGTGTCAGGTATGGGGGTGGGGTGATGGGTATTTGGGGTGTCAGGTATGGGGGTGGGGTGATGGGTATTTGGGGTGTCAGGTATGGGGGGGTGTCAGGTATGGGGGTGGGGTGATGGGTATTTGGGGTGTCAGGTATGGGGGTGGGGTGATGGATATTTGGGGTGTCAGGTATGGGGGTGGGGTGATGGATATTTGGGGTGTCAGGTATGGGGGTGGGGTGATGGGTATTTGGGGTGTCAGGTATGGGGGGGTGTCAGGTATGGGGGTGGGGTGATGGGTATTTGGGGTGTCAGGTATGGGGGTGGGGTGATGGATATTTGGGGTGTCAGGTATGGGGGTGGGGTGATGGGTATTTGGGGTGTCAGGTATGGGGGTGGGGTGATGGGTATTTGGGGTGTCAGGTATGGGGGGGGTGTCGGGTATGGGGGTGGGGTGATGGGTATTTGGGGTGTCAGGTATGGGGGGGTGTCGGGTATGGGGGTGGGGTGATGCCTGTGTTGGGGGTTGTCAGGTCTCAGGAGGGGGAAGGGGGGGGATTCTCTTTGTGACTTTCCCGCAGGCGGAACCTTAGTGTCGGGCGGAACTCTGTGTGCCGGGGTTGTGTTCCTGGCGGGGCGGAGCTGACGGACAGGCCTGCAGGGAGGAGGAGAGACCGGAAGTGGAGCCCGGGGAGAGCCGAGAAGACACCAGACTGTACCGAGCCAGGTATGTGTGTGCTGGAAGGGGGCCAAGGGGACCCGTGTGTGTAGAGGGGGAGGGGGGAGCCGTTCCTGAGCGGCCATCAGGTAAAAGGAGTGTGTGAGGGGCAATGTGTGTGTGGAGGAGGGGAGCAAAGAGGACCTGTCTATAGAGCACCATTGTATCTGTGTGTATATAGGGGGATCGGTGTGTAAGAGGACCAGTCTGTATATAAGAGGGGGGATCAGTGGGCAAGAGGATCGGTCTGTATACTAGAGGAGGGTTCGGTCTGTATATCAGAGGAGGGATCGGTGTGCAAGAGGACCGGTCTGTATATTAGAGGAGGGATCGGTGTGGTAGAGGACTGGTCTGTATATTAGAGGAGGGATCGGTGGGTAAGAGGACTGGTCTGTATATAAGAGGAGGGATCAGTGGGCAAGAGGACCGGTCTGTATACTAGAGGAGGAATCGGTGTGCAAGAGGACCGGTCTGTATATTAGAAGAGGGATCGGTGTGTAAGAGGACTGGTCTGTATATAAGAGGACCGGTCTGTATATAAGAGGAGGGATCGGTGTGCAAGGGGACCGGTCTGTAAATTAGAGGAGGGATTGGTGTGCTAGAGGACCGGTCTGTATATTAGAGGAGAGATCAGTGGGCAAGAGGACCGGTCTGTTAATTAGAGGAGGGATCGGTGTGCTAGAGGACCGGTCTGTATATAAGAGGAGGGATCAGTGTGTAAGAGGACCAGTCTGTATATTAGAGGAGGGATCAGTGGGCAAGAGGACCGGTCTGTATACTAGAGGAGGAATCGGTGTGCAAGAGGACCGGTCTGTATATTAGAAGAGGGATCGGTGTGTAAGAGGACTGGTCTGTATATAAGAGGACCGGTCTGTATATAAGAGGAGGGATCGGTGTGCAAGAGGACCGGTCTGTAAATTAGAGGAGGGATTGGTGTGCTAGAGGACCGGTCTGTATATTAGAGGAGAGATCAGTGGGCAAGAGGACCGGTCTGTTAATTAGAGGAGGGATCGGTGTGCTAGAGGACCGGTCTGTATATAAGAGGAGAGATCAGTGGGCAAGAGGACCGGTCTGTTAATTAGAGGAGGGATCGGTGTGCTAGAGGACCGGTCTGTATATAAGAGGAGGGATCAGTGTGTAAGAGGACCAGTCTGCATATAAGAGGAGTGATCGATGTGTAAGAGGACCGGTCTGTATATAAGAGGAGGGATCGGTGTGTAAGAGGAACAGTCAGTATAGAGGAGGAGGGTTCAGTGTGTGTTAGAATGCTAGTCTTTATAGAGGTAGAGGGATCAGTGAGTAAGGGGACCTGTCTATGGAAGAGGGGGGTTTGTGTGTAGTAGAAACGGTCTGAACAAAGTAGGAGGGATCAGTGCATAAGAGTATATGTCCAAATAGAGGAAGAAAGGGTGAGTAAAGGGACCAGACTGTAGTGTGGAGGATGGATCGATGAGTATGAGGACCTGTCTGTATATAGGAGGAGGGATTGGTGTGTAAGAGGACCAGTTTCTATACAGGAGGAGGTATCAGTGCATATGAGGACCTGTATGTATAGTGGGTGAGGAATTGATGTAAAAGAGGACCGGACTATATACAGGAGAAGGGATCAGTGTGTAAGAGGACCGGTCTGTATAGAGGAGGAGGGATCAGTGTGTAAGAGGACCGGTCTGTATAGAGGAGGAGGGATCAGTGTGTAAGAGGACCGGTCTGTATAGAGGAGGAGGGATCAGTGTGTAAGAGGACCGGTCTGTATAGAGGAGGAGGGATCAGTGTGTAAGAGGACCGGTCTGTATAGAGGAGGAGGGATCAGTGTGTAAGAGGACCGGTCTGTATAGAGGAGGAGGGATCAGTGTGTAAGAGGACCGGTCTGTATAGAGGAAGAGGGATCAGTGTGTAAGAGGATTGGTTTGTATAGAGGAGGAGGGATCAGTGTGTAAGAGGATTGGTTTGTATAGAGGAGGAGGGATCAGTGTGTAAGAGGATTGGTTTGTATAGAGGAGGAGGGATCAGTGTGTAAGAGGATTGGTTTGTATAGAGGAAGAGGGATCAGTGTGTAAGAGGACTGGTCTGTATAGAAGAGGAGGGATCAGTAAATAAGGGGACCGGTCTGTATAGAGGAGGAGGAGGGATCAGTGTGAGGAGGAGGGGTTAGTAAATAAGGGGACTGGTCTGTATAGAGGAGGAGGAGGGGTCAGTGTGAGATTCATATAAAAGTCAGCAGCCCAAAAGAAGAAGATACAATGTAGCGGTGACAGCTGGGAGCGGTTATCAGTCTGGATGGATCTGGCAGGAAATGCTGAAGGAATGTCGCTGCTACATTGTATCTTCTATTCTCCACAGTGTGCTGGAGACTTTCCTTTGCATCTTTATATAATAGGAGAAGGAAAATGATAAACCCTCCCAAGGCTTTATTTTCAGATAATTACACCCCAAAAGTCAGGAGTGTTTGCTATATATACTGTGTGTGTATATACAGTGCCTTGAAAAAAGTATTCATACCCCTTGAAATTTCCCACATGTTCTCATGTTACAACCAAAATTGTAAATGTATTTTATTGGGATTTTATGTGATAGACCAACACAAAGTGTCACATAATTGTGAAGTGGAAGGGAAATGATAAATGGTTTTCAATTTTTTTTTAAATATATGAAAAGTGTGTGGGGTACATTTGTATGGCGCCCCCCGGAGTCAATACTTTGTAGAACCCCCTTTCTCTGCAATTACAGCTGCAAGTCTTTTTGGGGATGTCTCTACCAGCTTTGCACATCTGGAGAGGGACATTTCTGCCATTTCTGCCCATTCTTCTTCGCAAAATAGCTCAAGCTCTGTCAGATTGGATGGAGAGCGTCTGTGAACAGCAATTTTCAAGTCTTGCCACAGATTCTCAATGTGATTTAGGTCTGGACTGTGACTGGGCCATTCTAGCACATGAATATGCTTTGATCTAAACCATTCCATTGTAGCTCTGGCTGGATGTTTCGGGTCGTTGTCCTGCTGGAAGGTGAACCTCCGCCCCAGTCTCAAGTCTTTTGTAGACTCTAATGCCCCGTACACACGGTCAGACTTTGTTCGGACATTCCGACAACAAAATCCTAGGATTTTTTCCGACGGATGTTGGCTCAAACTTGTCTTGCATACACACGGTCACACAAAGTTGTCGGAAAATCCGATCGTTTTAAACGCGGTGACGTAAAACACGTACGTCGGGACTATAAACGGGGCAGTAGCCAATAGCTTTCATCTCTTTATTTATTCTGAGCATGATGGCACTTTGTCCGTCGGATTTGTGTACACACGATCGGAATTTCCGACAACGGATTTTGTTGTCGGAAAATTTTATCTCCTGCTCTCCAACTTTGTGTGTCGGAAAATCCGATGGAAAATGTCCGATGGAGCCCACACACGGTCGGAATTTCCGACAACACGCTCCGATCGGACATTTTCCATCGGAAAATCCGACCATGTGTACGGGGCATAACAGGTTTTCTTCTAAGATTGTCCTGTATTTGGCTCCATCCATCTTCCTATCAACTCTGACCAGCTTCCCTGTCCCTGCTGAAGAAAAGCATCCCCACCACATGATGCTGCCACCACCATGTTTCACAGTGGGGATGGTGTGTTCAGGGTGGTCCCTGCTGAAGAAAAGCATCCCCACCACATGATGCTGCCACCACCATGTTTCACAGTGGGGATGGTGTGTTCAGGGTGATGTGCGGTGTTAGTTTTCCCCCCACACATAGCGTTTTGCTTTTAGACCAAAAAGTTGAATTTTGGTCTCATCTGACCAGATCACCTTCTTCCACATGTTTGCTGTGTCCTCCACATGGCTTCTCACAAACTGCAAACAGGACTTCTTATGACTTTCTTTCACCAATGTCTTTCTTCTTGTCACTCTTCCATAAAGGGCAGATTTGTGGAGAACACGACTAATAGTTGTCCTGTGGACAGATTCTCCCACCTGAGCTGTGGATCTCTGCAGCTCCTCCAGAGTTACCATGGACCTCTTGGCTCTTCTCTGATGAATGTTCTCCTTGCCCGGCCAGTCAGTTTAGGTGGACGGCCATGTCTTGGTAGGTTTGCAGTTGTGCCATACTCTTTCCATTTTCCGATGATGGATTGAACAGAGCTCCGTGAGATGTTCAAAGCTTGGGAGATTTTTCAATAACCTAACCCTGCTTTATACTTCTCCACAACTTTATCCCTGACCTGTCTGGTGTGTTCCTTGGCCTTTGAGGTGCTGTTTGTTCACAAAGGTTCTCTAACAAACCTCTGAGGGCTTCACAGAACAGCTGTATTTATACTGAGATTAAATGACACACAGGTGGACTCTATTTACTAATTAGGTGACTTCTGAAGGCAATTGGTTCCACTAGATTTTAGTTAGGGGTATCCGAGTAAAGGGGGCTGAATACAAATGCCCCCCCCACACTTTTCACATATTTATTTGTAAAAAAAATTGAAAACCATTTATCATTTTCCTTCCACTTCACAATTATGTGCCACTTTGTGTTGGTCTATCACATAAAATCCCAATAAATTCATTTACGTTTTTAGTTGTAACATGACAAATTGTAGAAAATTTCAAGGGGTATGAATACTTTTTCAAGGCACTGTATATTACACTCGGGGACTGAGGGGCCGGCTTTTCCTTCTCTTTGAGATGCCACAGGTGAGATCTTCTGCCGTAGCTCTTGGCTCCGCCCGCTGCAAGATTAGTAAAAGTCTCTTTATGTTGGCCAAATCAATAATCGTTTGATGGTTCATCATTCACCATACATTATAATATTAGTTTTGGATGAAGTGATCCTTAAAGAGGACAGTTTTTGGTGTTGGTGTCACTGTGTCAGGACAGCTCAGCAGTGAGAACACGAGGGGGAAATCTCTGGAGCCTGGTAGCCACTTTAAAATTGACCTCACCAAACTTTCCTGTGTCTTTTATATCGTCCTGACTGGCTCCTGAATTCTGCGTCAGATTTTTTTCAGGCTCTGTTATTTTCTTTGTGATCAGAGATGCTCATTCTAAGTTCTGTCTCTCTGTCTGGGCAGGATGAGCAGGTAACGTGCCGCTCCCTGGACCGATCTGCCATGTCTGACGCCTCCGCCTCGGCAAGCGAGCCAGAGCTGGACCCCCAGGAAGAGGACGAGGAGGAGGGGGAAGAGGGGGAGGAGGAAGAAGAAGAAGATGATGACGATGATGATGAAGCCGATGAGGAAGATGGGACAGACGAGGAAAATGATGGCGATGATGAGGACGAGACACCTAAGAAAGGCAAGTGAGAGTGATTGGTACATAACCACCAGGTACATGTGCATGAATTTGGGTTTTGTTGTTGTGCTTGGCTCCTCCTCCTTCTGAGCATGTCATAGTTCACATGTGCATAACACAAGGCATGCGGGCCGAATCCGGCCCACCATGCCATTTCATGTGACCCTCGCACCCAGAGCTTTTTTTCAGCCGCAACGTGGCAGAACTCCGCCACCTCCAGCTCTTGCCCTCCGCTCACCGTTGTCACTTGTAAATACAGAAGCCTCCTGTGTTTACAAGGACAGCTTTCCTCTCGAAGGTGCTCACAGATCCCTGCCTGGCCTCACTCATGGTGGGGACAACCGAGATGCAGTGTGGGATGGGGCATCACATGGTAACCTGCACTGGGATCCCCATCTGTGCCTGGGTGCGCATATGCCAACCAATGATCTCCATACAAGTGAGGGAGAGAGAGGCGGAGCCGCCTACACATTCGGGAGATGCTGGGCTGGGTAGGTGAGATGCGAGGAAGCTTTTGGTAGGGGGTAGGAGAGATGAGAGATGAGAGGTGTGAAGGGAGATGGTAGAGAGTGGTGCAGAGGTCAGAGCCGAAGAGAGGTGGAAGTGAGACGAGGACAGGCTGTGAAAGCGAGCTGAACTCTGTGCGTAGGGCACCCCCGAATTCTGCACTCTCTGCGTAGGGCACCCCCGAATTCTGCACTCTGTGCGTAGGGCACCCCGAATTCTGCACTCTGTGCGTAGAGCACCCCCCAACTCTGCGCTCTGTGCGTAGGGCACCCCCCAACTCTGCGCTCTGTGCGTAGGGCGACCCCCAACTCTGCGCTCTGTGCGTAGGGCACCCCCCCAACTCTGCGCTCTGTGCGTAGGGCACCCCCCCAACTCTGCGCTCTGTGCGTAGGGCACCCCCCCAACTCTGCGCTCTGTGCGTAGGGCACCCCCCAACTCTGCGCTCTGTGCGTAGGGCACCCCCCAACTCTGCGCTCTGTGCGTAGGGCACCCCCCAACTCTGTGCTCTGTGCGTAGGGCACCCCCCAACTCTGCGCGTAGGGCACCCCCCAACTCTGCGCGTAGGGCACCCCCCAACTCTGCGCGTAGGGCACCCCCCAACTCTGCGCGTAGGGCACCCCCCAACTCTGCGCGTAGGGCACCCCCCAACTCTGCGCGTAGGGCACCCCCCAACTCTGCGCGTAGGGCACCCCCCAACTCTGCGCGTAGGGCACCCCCCAACTCTGCGCGTAGGGCACCCCCCAACTCTGCGCGTAGGGCACCCCCCAACTCTGCGCGTAGGGCACCCCCCAACTCTGCGCTCTGCGCGTAGGGCACCCCCCCAACTCTGCGCGTAGGGCACCCCCCAACTCTGCGCGTAGGGCACCCCCCCAACTCTGCGCGTAGGGCACCCCCCCAACTCTGCGCGTAGGGCACCCCCCCAACTCTGCGCGTAGGGCACCCCCCCAACTCTGCGCGTAGGGCACCCCCCCAACTCTGCGCGTAGGGCACCCCCCCAACTCTGCGCGTAGGGCACCCCCCCAACTCTGCGCGTAGGGCACCCCCCCAACTCTGCGCGTAGGGCACCCCCCCAACTCTGCGCGTAGGGCACCCCCCCAACTCTGCGCGTAGGGCCCCCCCCCAACTCTGCGCGTAGGGCCCCCCCCCAACTCTGCGCGTAGGGCCCCCCCCAACTCTGCGCGTAGGGCCCCCCCCCAACTCTGCGCGTAGGGCCCCCCCCCAACTCTGCGCGTAGGGCCCCCCCCCAACTCTGCGCGTAGGGCCCCCCCCCAACTCTGCGCGTAGGGCCCCCCCCCACTCTGCGCGTAGGGCCCCCCCCAACTCTGCGCGTAGGGCCCCCTCCAACTCTGCGCGTAGGGCCCCCCCCAACTCTCCCTTGAATGCTGCGCTCTGTGCGTCGGGCACCCCCTGAACGCTGCGTAGCCCCAACACTGCCCCCTGTGCATAGGGCACCCTTGAACTCTGCACTTAATGCACGCCTGATATTTATTGGGGAGCTCTCTGTGTGTCGGGCACCCCTGAACTCTGTGCGTAGCCCCAACACTGCACCCTGTGCATAGGGCACCCTTGAACTCTGCACTTAATGCACGCCTGATATTTATTGGGGATAGGGTTGACCCGATACCGATACTAGTATCGGTATCGGCACCGATACCAAGCATTTGCCCAAGTACTTGTACTCGGGCAAATGCTCCCGATGCTTCCACCGATACCTTGACTGTCAGCGGTGATCGGCGCGTGGGGGAGTTACAAGCTTCTCCCCCCGCGGCTTTCAGCTGCTTTAGTGACATACAGCGGTGATCAGTGCTTGTAACTCCCCCACACACGATCACCGCTGACTGTCACCTCATCCCCCTTAGTCCCCCTCCGCTGTCCTGCTCCGTTGCTCTGTCCCCCTCCGTTCATCTGTCCCCCTCCGCTGTCCTGCTCCGTTGCCCTGTCCCCCTCCGCTGTCCTGCTCCGTTGCTCTGTCCCCCTCCGTTCCTCTGACCCCCTCCGTTCCTCTGACCCCCTCCGCTGTCCTGCTCCGTTGCTTTGTCCCCCTCCGTTCCTCTGACCCCCTCCGCTGTCCTCCTTCTTTGCTCTGTCCCCCTCCGCTGTCCCCATCCGTTCCGGCTTTCCGCTGTCCCCCTCTCTCTTCCTCTGTCCCCTCCGTTC
The DNA here is from genome assembly GCA_037953035.1 of Aquarana catesbeiana. NCBI lineage: Eukaryota > Metazoa > Chordata > Amphibia > Anura > Ranidae > Aquarana > Aquarana catesbeiana. The sequence goes on from JBBHAA010002698.1 coordinate 140,848, forward strand.
TGCTGTCTCTCCGCTGTGTGAATGGACAGAGTCAGCTGACTCTGTCTATTCACATAACTGAAACATTTTAATCTCCTGTGATTACAATGTGTCAGTTTATGAATGGAGAGGAGCCGCTGTCTTCTCTCCATTCATTGTCAGTGCAGCTGAGGCTGCAGAGAAAGGGACTGGGGAATCTCTATCCTCGGTCTCTTTCTCTGTCTCAAGGGGGAGATATCAGAGGTCAGTTAAGACCCCTGATATCTCACCAAAGCCCCCCAACAGGGCTGATTAAAAAAAAAAACACACACATAGTGCAATAAAGAATAAAAAAAAATTAAATTGTAAAAAATAATAAATGTAAATGAAAAAAAAAAAAACACACACACACCGTTCACTCCCCCCCCCCCCCCCCCCCCAAAAAAAAACACTGTCACGTGACATTAAAAAAAAGTATTGGTAATCGGTATCGGCGAGTACTTGAAAAAAAGTATCGGTACTTGTACTCGGTCCTAAAAAAGTGGTATCGGGACAACCCTAATTGGGGATAAGGGAGATGCAGTGTGGGATGGGGCATCACATGGTAACCTGTACTTTGATCCCCATCTGTGCCTGGGTGCGCATATGCAGACCAATGATCTCCATACAAGTGAGGGAGAGAGAGGCTGAGCCGTCTACACAGTCGGAAGATACTAGAGCTGGGCTGGGTAGGTGAGATGCGAGTAAGCTTTTGGTAGGGGGTAGGAGAGATGAGAGCTGTGAAGGGAGATGGTAGAGAGTAGAGAGTGGTGTAGAGGTCAGAGCCGAAGAGAGGTGGAAGTGAGACGAGGACAGGCTGTGAAAGCGAGCTGAACTCTCCATTCTGTGCATAGGGCACCCCTGAACTCTGCGTTCTGTGCGTCGGGCACCCCCTGAACTCTGTGCGTCGGGCACCCCTGAGCGCTGTGCTCTGTGTGTAGGGCACCCCTGAACTCTGTGCGTTGGTCACCCCCTGAACGCTGCTGCGCTCTGTGCGTCGGTCACCCCCTGAACGCTGCTGCGCTCTGTGCGTCGGTCACCCCCTGAACGCTGCTGCGCTCTGTGCGTCGGTCACCCCCTGAACGCTGCTGCGCTCTGTGCGTCGGTCACCCCCTGAACGCTGCTGCGCTCTGTGCGTCGGTCACCCCCTGAACGCTGCTGCGCTCTGTGCGTCGGTCACCCCCTGAACGCTGCTGCGCTCTGTGCGTCGGTCACCCCCTGAACGCTGCTGCGCTCTGTGCGTCGGTCACCCCCTGAACGCTGCGCTCTGTGCGTCGGTCACCCCCTGAACGCTGCGCTCTGTGCGTCGGTCACCCCCTGAACGCTGCGCTCTGCGCGTCGGGCACCCCCTGAACGCTGCGCGTCGGGCACCCCCTGAACTCTGCGCGTCGGGCACCCCCTGAACTCTGCGCGTCGGGCACCCCCTGAACTCTGCGCGTCGGGCACCCCCTGAACTCTGCGCGTCGGGCACCCCCTGAACTCTGCGCGTCGGGCACCCCCTGAACTCTGCGCATCGGGCACCCCCTGAACTCTGCGCGTCGGGCACCCCCTGAACTCTGCGCTCTGTGCATCGGGCACCCCCTGAACTCTGTGCGTCGGGCACCCCCTGAACTCTGCGCTTTGTGCGTAGGGCACTCCTGAACTCTGCGCGTAGCCCCAACACTGCACTCTGTGCATAGGGCACCCCTGAACTCTGCACTTAATGCACGCCTGATATTTATTGTCTCTTTAAGATCCCCCCCCTCCCTGTGCAATTTGGCCACACCCACCGTGCCATGTGGTTTGGCGGGGTGGGGCATTGAGTTCCTGCATCTATTCTCTGAGGAAAAAAAGCCCTGGATGACTTTATATAGTGCTACAGATACAACCTGCCCTTTGAGGTCAACCATAATGCTGATGCGGCCCCCCATGAAATTGAGTTTGACACCCCTGTCATAGTTGCTTGTAGGGGTATAGTGGACAAAAGCTGAACCAAAATAAACTGCTTGATGAGGCCGGAGTTCTCCTTGCTCCGCCTCCTGCGTTTTCTATGTGGTGTATTAGCATGGGGTAATATAGAGGCGTGCATATGCCTGAGTATTGGTCCTGTATATAGGATATAAAAACGAATGTATATTGAGGGGAGGGTGGTTTCTGAGATGAGGGGTGATGGGGAGATGGGTGGGGGGTCACTCTTTGCGTCCTTTCTTGGTGTAGGGGGCAGTTGTTCCTGGCAGAGTGGAGCTGAGCAGACAGGCCTCTGAGGATGAGGAGAGACATGATGGGGTAATAAGGCTGAAATACCTTCCCTTTCCTGGGGAAAATGCTGCTCTTGGCTCCCTTTTTGCATTGACCAAAAGCCTGAAGGTTTTAGAATGTGGACATGTGATCTCTTCTAAAGGAGAGAATCAACGTTAGGATTGGCTGCTACTTTGCTGAAGCAGAGATGATGTGTCCAGGTGCCGCCATTTTTTTGTAGCCCAGCTAAGCCGCCATCATTTCTAAAGAAAAGCTCAAGGCTGTGGCAAATAATAAAATGGCTCAGACTCTCCAGCCTGTTCCCTTCATTCAGGTAGAAAAGAGTCTTTGAAGATGTAGGTGGTGTGTCTGCAGTCTTGGCTTGGACAGGAAGTTTAGGAGCCCGGGGCATTAGGCTGGAGGTCAGTACGTTTTAGGTGGCGGGGGGGGAGGGGGGGTGCAGAGACTTCTGTGTGCACCTCATTCAATGCTCAGTCTCTGGGATATGTGAGGTGTCTTCACACATGAATGAGGATTTTATGTTACCCAAGCAGGCAAGTGGGGTTTTTCATAGTGTTACTGGCTTAGAGGAGTCCTCCAGCAGTGCATAGTATTTCAGGAGAGGAGAGTTATAGAGGAAGGAGCAGAGTCCTCCAGCAGAGTATTTCAGGAAAGGAGAGTTATAGAGGAAGGAGCAGAGTCCCCCAGCAGTGCAGAGTATTTCAGGAGAGGAGAGTTATAGAGGAAGGAGCAGAGTCCTCCAGCGGTGCAGAGTATTTCAGGAGAGGAGAGTTATAGAGGAAGGAGCAGAGTCCTCCAGCAGTGCAGAGTATTTCAGGAGAGGAGAGTTATAGAGGAAGGAGCAGAGTCCTCCAGCAGAGCAGAGTATTTCAGGAGAGGAGAGTTATAGAGTAAGGAGCAGAGTCCTCCAGCAGTGCAGAGTATTTCAGGAGAGGAGAGTTATAGAGGAAGGTGCAGAGTCCTCCAGCAGAGCAGAGTATTTCAGGAGAGGAGAGTTATAGAGGAAGGAGCAGAGTCCTCCAGCGATGCAGAGTATTTCAGGAGAGGAGAGTTATAGAGGAAGGAGCAGAGTCCTCCAGCGGTGCAGAGTATTTCAGGAGAGGAGAGTTATAGAGGAAGGAGCAGAGTCCTCCAGCGGTGCAGAGTATTTCAGGAGAGGAGAGTTATTGAGGAAGGAGCAGAGTCCTCCAGCAGTGCAGAGTATTTCAGGAGAGGAGAGTTATAGAGGAAGGAGCAGAGTCCCCCAGCGGTGCAGAGTATTTCAGGAGAGGAGAGTTATAGAGGGAGGAGCAGAGTCCTCCAGCAGTGCAGAGTATTTCAGGAGAGGAGAGTTATAGAGGAAGGAGCAGAGTCCTCCAGCGGTGCAGAGTATTTCAGGAGAGGAGAGTTATTGAGGAAGGAGCAGAGTCCTCCAGCAGTGCAGAGTATTTCAGGAGAGGAGAGTTATAGAGGAAGGAGCAGAGTCCTCCAGCAGTGCAGAGTATTTCAGGAGAGGAGAGTTATAGAGGAAGGAGAAGAGTCCTCTAGCAGAGCAGAGTATTTCAGGAGAGGAGAGTTATAAAGGAGCAGAGTCCTCCAGCACTGCAGAGTATTTCAGGAGAGGAGTGTTAGAGGAAGGAGCAGAGTATTTCAGGAGGAGGAGGAGGGTGGGTACCCATGATATATTGAGGGGTGGGGGTGCAGAGGTTGGTGTGTAGGAGGATTGTGGTATTTCAGTTTCCATACCAGCTCAGTATTTGGTGCTCTCGTGTTATCAGTCATGAATGTTTCTCATTATGGTGGAGTGTGAGGACATTGTATGAGATGCCGTGTCGGTGGTTATTGAGTCACGGTTTGGTTTCATTAGTTCCTGATGAACTGACTGATTTCTCTGTAAAGTCTATATCTGGGCATAATAAAAAGAAATTGAGTATCTTTCTGCACTATAAGCACGTTTCCCTGCTGTTGTCTCTTTATAAACACTTAAACATTGAACATACAGAAATCCAGTGATTTTATATAATATATATATTTATAGTGTGTGTGTGTGTGTGTGTGTGTGTGTGTGTGTATATATATATATATATATATGATATAGATATATCCTAGGGTGACATCACTGCTTCTCCATAGATACGATACAATGAGCGAGCATTGTCACCCTAGGACAGGAAGTGAGTTACTGGCAGGACCACCGGGAGAAAATAAAGAAAACAAGGCGTGATGAAAGAAAGCAAATGCAGCCGTCGCATCTAAAGACTAGAGATGGGCGAATTGTTCAGGCCAAACATCTGTTCGGCCCTAAACGGCGCCCGTTCGCTGAACACCCCAATTTTCAGGGCGCTCGGTGGGATGTTCGCCTGCCGATTAGCTGCCGGAGGTTAAGGATCGGGCCCGGGAAGCCGGCCACCACATCCTTAACATCAGCTGTCGTCGGGCTTCCCCACTAACAGCTGAATGTAAAAAACAACAATAGAAAAACCCCCACACCCTTTTTTTTTCACCTTTTATATATTGCCGGCAATGTTTTTTTCAAAAAAGCTTGCAGCCGGGAAAATCTATTTTTAAATGTTGTTTTTTTTTTGCTGTAACAGGTTCTATACTTTACATGGTACAGATGTGCCACTTTTCAGGCAGACTAAGGGGACCCCCCAGGCACGATATTCAAAAGAATTTTTATTTTAAGCATCATTAAAATCACTGCTCTTGTGAAAACGATATTTAAAACAAATGCCCCCCAGGGCAGTACCCGGGCCCCCATACCCTTTTTTTTAATGTTCAATCACTTGCAAATAAGCCTTTAAAATGAGGACTTTTGGTTTTTCAAGTTCACGTCTCATAAACTTTTTAATAGGGTTCGCATCCAAACTTTTTCCATGTTTGGGAGTTCTGACAAACTGAGAGGGCTGACATGTTCCCTCCGTCTGTCTTCCGGGTTTTTGCCCGTGTTTGGCCCGGAGCCATGATTACGTCACTCCCGCACATGTATGTGAGAGCCGCCGTTTCCAGCACGGGCTCTGAAGGTCCGGCGCTGTAAGCCGGACCAATCAGAGTGCATGCGCCAATGATGTCATCGGCTGCATGCACTCTGAATATCTCCTATAATTTAGGGGATATTCACAGTACCTACAGGCAAGCCTTGTTTTATTTTAAACCGTTTACTACCACTTTAAAGCGGAGTTCCGCCTAATTTTTTTTTTTTTATTTTATAAAAAGTCAGCAGCTACAAATAGTGCAGCTGCCGACTTTTAAAATATGGACACTCACCTGTCCAGGGCGCCCGCAATCTCGGCATCCAAAGTCGATCTGTCCCTCGGCTCTCGGGTGGAGGCGCCACCATCTTATGTAAGGGAATCAGGAAGTGAAGCCTTGTGGCTTCACAGCCTGGTTCCCTACTGCGCATGCGCGATCCCACTGGTCCCTGCTGTCTTCTGGGACTTGTGTGTCTCCCAGAAGACAGCGGGGGCGGAGGAGGTGCCGGATATGGCAAATATATCCGCGGATACTGCAGCTATCTATGCCCAGAAGTGGGAGCAAATACCTAGATTATACAGGTATCTGCTCTCCCCTCCCCCCCTGAAAGGTGTCAAATGTGACACCGGAGGAGGGGAGGATTCCAAAAAGCGGAAGTTTCATTTTTGGGTGGAACTCCGCTTTGTGATTTCTTGATTCAACAGGTCTGGCAGTAATCAGGCCTGGGCTGTCCAAAAAATGTGGTTAAACACACTTCATTTACTCGGGTTATCTGTTGTATAATATTAAAATTTGTTTGATCTGAATCATTTAAGTGTGACAAATATGCGAAAAATGTGGAAAAAAAAAAAAAAAAATCCGGAAGGGGGCAAATACTTTTTCACAGCACTGTAGATGAGAGACGCATGAAGTGTCTGTGATGTTAGGTGGGATGCCGTACAAACAATTCCAAAATTAAAAATGAAAAATGCACTTCATCCCGGGCCAGAGTGTGCGGTTTGATCATTTGTCACGCCTGCTCTCAGGGTGTGGGGGAAGTGCTGTGCTGGGGGGGCAGATTGTCTTTCATTGTGTGTCACTGCTGTGTTGTGTCTGCCGGGGACGGGAGTGATGTGTTATCTAATATTGGAGGGCGTGTTTCCCCGGAGCTCCTCCAGGTGGAGTCAGAGGACAGGCCGATGAATGGACGGTGTTGTCCTTTGTTGCTCTCCCTCTCTCCCCTCCTCGGCTCTTATATAAGAAGTGTAGCGGCAGTGCTTGGAGCGTGCTCAGCCCCGGCTTCTGTGCCTACCTGGATTCCACAGCACACAGGCAAGGCAGTCCCTGATCCTGGGGGCCCCGGGGGGCCAACATGCGCCTTCTCGATGAGTCTACGCGACCTGCAGGTATTTGCAAACACTGACTTGTCCTGCTCTTACTTAGTGGGGCTTTTATAAACTTTATTTCACCATTGCAAATGTTAATTTAAAGCCCCCCCCCCCCCCCCCCCCAGAGAAGATCGTAGTGGTGTCTACTACAGAGATTTCCAGCTTCCACAGCTATGGCATATACTGTATATACGGGCATTGGTCCAAGCTGGAGCAATCTATAGCCATACCTTGAGTTCAGCTTTACAGACATTTCCTTCCAAGTTTGGTGTTTCAGTTATAGTTGCAGTATATGGTCAGTTTAGTCATTCCCTGACTTCCTAGATCTCTGCATCACAGGGATGGTGGGAACCCCTCATAATGGGCACAGCGGGTGTACAGACCTGGGAACTTAGCACAGGGATGGTGGGAACCCCTCATAATGGGCACAGCAGGTGTACAGACCTGGGAACTCAGCACAGGGATGGTGGGAACCCCTCATAATGGGCACAGCGGGTGTACAGACCCGGGAACTCAGCACAGGGATGGTGGGAACCCCTCATAATGGGCACAGCGGGTGTACAGACCCGGGAACTCAGCACAGGGATGGTGGGAACCCCTCATAATGGGCACAGCAGGTGTACAGACCTGGGAACTCAGCACAGGGATGGTGAGAACCCCTCATAATGGGCACAGCGGGTGTACAGACCCGGGAACTCAGCACAGGGATGGTGAGAACTCCTCCTAATGGGCACAGCGGGTGTACAGACCCAGGAACTCAGCACAGGGATGGTGAGAACCCCTCATAATGGGCACAGCGGGTGTACAGACCCGGGAACTTGGCACAGGGATGGTGGGAACCCCTCATAATGGGCACAGCGGGTGTACAGACCCGGGAACTCAGCACAGGGATGGTGAGAACTCCTCCTAATGGGCACAGCGGGTGTACAGACCCAGGAACTCAGCACAGGGATGGTGAGAACCCCTCATAATGGGCACAGCGGGTGTACAGACCCGGGAACTTGGCACAGGGATGGTGGGAACCCCTCATAATGGGCACAGCGGGTGTACAGACCCGGGAACTTGGCACAGGGATGGTGGGAACCCCTCATAATGGGCACAGCGGGTGTACAGACCCGGGAACTCAGCACAGGGATGGTGAGAACTCCTCCTAATGGGCACAGCGGGTGTACAGACCCAGGAACTCAGCACAGGGATGGTGAGAACCCCTCATAATGGGCACAGCGGGTGTACAGACCCGGGAACTTGGCACAGGGATGGTGGGAACCCCTCATAATGGGCACAGCGGGTGTACAGACCTGGGAACTCAGCACAGGGATGGTGAGAACCCCTCATAATGGGCACAGCGGATGTACAGACCCGGGAACTCAGCACAGGGATGGGGGGAACCCCTCATAATGGGCACAGTGGGTGTACAGACCTGTCACAAGTATCCCACTAATAGAGTCCTTGAGAGATAGAGAAATATCTCGAACATATATCAGTTTTGGGTGGAGTGAGCCCTGTGGGAACATTTCTGTACTCAGGACACTATAATGTGGCCCTATCACACGGGGACGTTGCTCGGCTCTGTAGACGGATTACAGTCATAGTTGCTTATATAATGTCATTGTGACTTTTTATGTAACACAGAGGCTGCTAAACCTGCTTGCATAAGATGAGAGAATGGAGATTTTTCTTCCCAAATATTTCACTAAATGAATTCACAGGGACTTTTTTTTTTTTTCCCCCCAAATACTTTATATTGGGCTATACAGTTTAACTAAATACAAAGGTTTTGGAAGTTATGAGGTTGTCACAGCTGAGATCCCCGAGTTACAAAGTATGAATTCTGGATTTGTGAACAATGGACATCACTTCTACACACAATAGTTTTCTATTCCAGACATCGTATATACATACTACATACATACTACATACATACTACATACATACATACTACATACATACATACTACATCATACATACTACATACATACATGATACATACATACTACATACATACATGATACATACATACTACATACATCATACATACTTCATACATACTTCATACATAGCATCCTACATGGTCCAGTGTGCATTGTATAGACTTTCCGTCCTCTGAGGTCACACCGGAAGTCGGGAAGATTAATAAACGTTTCCTTTTTGTTAAAGTATAACTGAAGGCAGAACTTTTTTTTTCTATATTTCATTAGAACAGCTGGTGGTTTTTATTGCGGTCTGTGCCCCGGTTAGGGAGGTTCACCTCCCTCTCTATTTGTCCTGTTTTTACTGTTATCATCATAAGTGAAAGTAAAAGAAGAAAATCCCAAATTTTTGGTTGTCACCAGAAAAGGAATAGAGGGGAAGTCTTCCAATCGGGGACACCAGGAATTTCATCACTTTGGAGGGATTTCCTCAATTAGACAAAGATGGGGGGGGGGGGGGTGTGTGCATGACATCTTATTCTTCCACCTCCATAATAGTTATTATTATTATTATTATTCTGCGAATAGCTGGTGAAAGACAAGTGACGGAGGGTCCAGTCCAGCTAAACGCAATGTACTGTGAATAATTGCATTAACTCCTGTGTTGGTGATGAGGACAATGAGGTTATTGCTTCTGAAGCTCTCTGCCAGATGTCTTCATTAATGACCCCTAAATCATCCTCCCCTCCCCTTCTACAAGCCCCCCTTCCTTCTGTCAACTTGAGTGCTATAAAGCAATGTGGACAGTGGAAAATCCAAAGGAAGAAAAACAAACACTAGTGACTAGTTTAGTATTATCTTTACAGCACTGCGGTATATGTCAGAGCTACATACTGTACATGTATAATAAGAATAATAGTGTGTGACTGTGTGGGGGAGGGGATATTAGAGTGTAAGCTCCTCTGGTACAGAGACTGATGTGACTGTCTCAGTGTTCTCTGTACAGGACTGTGGTATATGTCAGAGCTATATAAATGTATAATAATAATAGTGTGTGACTCGGGGGGGGGGGGGGCATTAGAGTGTAATTTTTTTTAATTAAAAAAATCACACAAACATACAGCTCATTAATAAAAACATATTTACACAAAAATAAACAACAACTAAACAAAAACAAGCGTGCTTACATCAGCAAGTAAAGAAAACCATTTCCTGACAAGATAACATAGAAAGAAAGATATTTTTAATGACAACTACAAACCCCGAACTTCAACACAAACCCAATCCAGGCTAAAAAAACATTTTGAGATGTAATCGTCATCAGGATGCGATTCCAACCCCCCCCACCCCACATCATTCGCCCCCAACTTCCACATCATTCACCTTGTATTCTGCACCAGCCACCCTCATTCCTTTCCCACCCAACCCCCCCCCCCCCCCCCCCCAACCATCATCCAATCCATGCCTCACTCCACCCCTCGGTGTCTGCTGACCTCCAGCCGCACTTCTGCCACGCTCCGAGAAGGAGGGGTTGGCACCACCATACACGCTGGTCCAGCACCCTCCACTGCCTTCACTACACTAGGAGAAACAATAGGTGCAGACACAGACTTGACAACCACACTTTCTGACACTGACTGGGGAACCACAGACTGGGGGGACACTGACACCACAGACTGAGGGGACACTGACACCACAGAGGGCCTCACAGATACAGATTCTGACGGGACAGAGACACTAGGATCCCCTGGTACAACCTCCGCCAACCCAGACTCTTCTCCATCCAGACGGGAGAATTCCTCCACTAGCTCTGGCTTATTGTGCAAAGCCTCAGGGCACCGGCTACAAGGGTGACCAACCTTATCACATAGGTTACATTTAATGATGTTACAGTCCCTGGCACAAAGAACACTTCTGTTCTGGACATTTAGAGGAGAAATGTGCCTTGACTCCACAGCACAGCTTAGGTTGACCAGGGTAGAAGACGGTAATCCTGTCTCTACCAATAAAGGCAGAGGAGGGCAAATGCTGGACCACATTCCTACACACACTCAACCTCATTGACACCGACCACCCACCCGTCCAGATTCCTCTATCATCCTCAATCTTTTTTAGGGGACACAACGTTTCACCAAACCTCAACCAGACCCATATATCCTCGGGGGGTATAGACTCATTCCTAGTCAGGATAGTCACATTCTTAATCAAGCGCTGACGTGAGACAACTTTGGGGACAAGCCCCTTCCAGTCCGGCTGGTCCCTATATACACGCTCATACCGCTCCCAAAACAGATCCAGCGACTCTGGACGCACAAATGATAAATCATATTCATAGGTACCAGCTGGACTGATAAGCGCATAAATATCCTCTGCCTTAAATCCCATGGCTAGGATCTTATCCACAACCTCCCTCCTGATAGGTGGAATATCTTCTCCCTCCCACCTGAGCTGTACCACATTCCTGCGTTTCATGGAAGAAGGTGCGTTAGGTGAAAATCGCACAACTGGCTCCCTTCCACCAGCAGCAGCATGACTTTGTCCCATCACAGCCTTAGCATAATTCCTGACTGGGACAGATGACACATTAACTGGTTGCATAGGAATCTCTGAAATCTGGTTTGTCATGCGACATTCCTGCTCTGCATTTTCAATGTTCATGCGACATTCCTGCTCTGCACTGTTAATGTCCATGTGGGACTCCTCACAGCCAGCAAAGACTTCTCTGTCTGGATACATGCCTGCATTCCCATGATCTTCATCTGATGGGTTGGTGCCACTCAAGGGAGATTCCATTTCTATAATGGTCTGCAGCAATCCCCCATTTTTCTAAACCTCCCCCTGAGATGACCCAGGCCGCTGGGGAGGGAGGGGGGCAGATACTGACTCAGGCGCAACAGATCCTGAGACAGGGGTAGTACTGGGGCCACTATGTGAAGCCACTTCCTTACCCCCCATCCATACTGACGCCATTACTTCGGCATCCACCCTCTGGCTGGTACTGGCACCGACAATCTCCTTCATCTGTTGGCATCTCCCCTCATGCTCACACCTTTCTCTTAACACACTGCTGCTCTCCTTCAAAGAAGCAACCAACTTCTCCTGCTTTCTCAATGCTTCTTCCAGAGACTTCATCTTGGAGACTTCCCTCTTACTGTTCCCAGACTTACTGTGCAGAGATTTCTTTTTCCTGAGATCTTCTGTTATGACAGAAAGTTTCTGTTCCTCTTTAGCAATGCGGCAAAGTCTGTTCACCACTCTATCCTGGAGGACTGGTAAGGACTCCTCCTGCATAGGGACAGGCCCAGGATCCATTGCAGCTTGAGCACATGGAGTAGGCCTCAGTGCCTCTGGAGAGCCTCCACCTTCGTCTTCCCTATTATGGTCCATGCATGCCTGGGAGAAGCCTGCATGAGAGGCCCCAGGCTTTGCTGCTTCTCTCAGCTGAGATCACAGGAGAATGAGCCAACAGCACCCTGCAAAACAGCACCACCTGGTGGAGAAGCTCCTCTGGTACAGACACTGATGTGACTGGCTCAGTGTTCTTTGTACAGCACCGTGGTATATGTCAGCGCATTATAAATGTATAATAGTGTGGGAACATTACAGTGTAAGCTCCTCTGGTACAGAGACTGATGTGATTGGCTCAGTGTTCTCTGTACAGCACTGCGGTATATGTCAGAGCTATATAAATGTATAATAGTGTGTGACTGTGGAATAGAATACTCAGGATTTCCTTCTGTAACCTGTATAATGTACTGCTCTCCATCCCTGGTGAGCACCATACGGCGGTTCTCACAATCTTTATTTCATCCTTTTTTTTTAGAAAAGTCTCAGAGCGCTGCATTGGGCGCGGACAGCTCCGATCATGGCGGAGAGGACGAGGTTAAACAGTCGGCTACCTCAGGCCAGAGCGGACAGGAGGAGAAGGCGGCCAACGACAAGGCGGCGCAGATGAGGATTTTAAATACAACAAACATGAGACGCAACATTCGGTGAGATGGAGGGGGGAACACATTAAGGGGGATTTATCTAAACTGGAGAAGTCGTGCACGGCAACCGATCCAGGCTAATTCTACCTTTTGCAACATGTTACCGGTGTTGCAGCCACAGGGTAACATGGTTGGCGAGCAAACCGCTGGTTGTGAGTGCAATGCTTCGCAGGCTCCTATGCAAAAAATAATAAATGCATGTTTTTTTTTTTTCCTGAAAATATGTGCATTTATTATTTTAAAGGTTGACTTAGCCTTTATTATTATATTATACTTTAAGTTTGAAAATGAAACATAGTAGCTGATTGCTTTGCACTGCTGCTCCCTCCCCAATTGTACTATGTATTGTAGCATTCAGTAAGTTTAATAACTACAGTGGAGACCTTCCTACTCTAAAGCCATAGTGACTGCTCATTAATCATTAGTTACCATGACAACCCCAGTACCAGCATCACTTGTAAACTTTTGTATCTGGAGGATGCGGATTCCTTTAATGCAGAGGATGCTGACGGCAGCCAAAATGACACAACATCAAAGAATGAATGAATGGATCCATTATGAGAACCTATAAAAAGAGCTCATCTTACCTTTTCACATTCACATATCCCGGCTGCATCCGTCCCCCCTACATGTTATTAGTTCTGGTCCCAACACTTCTTGTTTTGAATGATAAATCAATCCAGCTGTTTGCCGGTGCTTTCTGTCCTTTGTTATTTTTTTTATCAGATAGAATAATTATTGATAGGATTTGGGGTGCATCATATTCTTTTGTCTGGTGGAAAAGTAACTGAAAATAATGATTTGATCTCCTGCAGATTGTGTAAGTGGGCAAACCCATCATGAGTGTATTTTATATGATAGAGTAGGGCTGGGGAAAAAATGGATTTGAATCGAGTTGAGAGGTCAAATCGATTTCAAATTTTCAGCAAATCGATTTTTTTTTTTTTTAGAGTTTTTTTTTTTTTAGAGTTTTTTTTTTTTTTTAGAGTTTTTTTTTACCAGGACCGGTGCTGGTTTTTAGGTGAGGCCGCGGCTTCGGCCTAGTCCGCGAGGCCGGACCCCGTGGACTAGGATGAAGCCGCGGCCTCGCCTAAAAACTCCTGCCCGCAGCTCCTCAGGACCGGCGTGGTGTCCATAAAAAAAAAAAAAAACTCGATTCGAATCGTGAATCGAGTTTTTTTTTTTTTTTTTTTTAAATCGCAGATTTATTTTTTGGAGAAAATCGCCCAGCTCTATGATAGAGACAGAATATCAACCAAAAATCCAGAAAAAAACACATGATACAAATGTTATAAATTGAGTTGCAGTTCAGTGAGTAAAATAAATATTTGATTCCCTACCAACCAACAATAATAGTCCTGTCAATGTAAGAAGGTTCTCCTAAAGACAACTCGTTATGTGTATGAGACACCTGTCCACAGAATCTCTTTCTTCCATTCAAACCTCATCATCATGGGCAAGACCAAAGAGTTGTCCAAGGACATCAGGGAGAAGATTGTAGACCTGCACAAGGCTGGAATGGGCTACAAGACCATCAGCAAGAAGCTTGGTGAGAAGGAGACAACTGTTGTTGCAATTATTCTCAAATGGTAGAAATACAAAATAGCCATCAGTCGCCCTCGGTCTGGAGCTCCATGCATGATTTCTACTCATGGGGTGAGGAGGATCATGAGAAAAGTGAGGGATCAGCCCAGAGCTACATGAGAGGAGCTTGTGAATGATCTCAAAGCAGTTGGGACCAAAGTCACCAAACAAACCATTCATAACACCCTACACCAATATGAATTGAAATCCTGCAGCACCCGCAAGGTCCCCCTCGTCAAGAAGGCACATATACAGGTCCATCTGAAGTTTGCCAATGAACATCTAAATTATTCAGAGAAGGATTGGGGGAAAGTGCTGTGGTCAGATGAGACCAAAATTGAACTCTTCGGCATTAACTCGACTCGCCATGTTTGGAGGAAGGAAAATGCTGACTATGACCTTAAGAACACCATCCCTACAGTCAAGCACGGAGGTGGAAACATGATGCTTTGGGGCTGTTTCTCTGCTAAAGGTACAGGCTGACTTTGCTACTTTGAGTGGCCAATGGACGGGGCCATGGTTTGTAAAATCTTGGATGAGAACCTTCTTCCCTCAGCCAGAACACTGAAGATGGGTCTTCCAGCATGACGATGACCCAAAACATACCGCCAAGGCAACAAGGGAGTGACTCAAGAAGAAGCACGTTAAGGTCATTGAGTGACCTAGCCGGTCTCCAGACCTTAATCATATAGAAAATTTATGGAGGGAGCTGAAACTTTGAGTTGCCAAGAGACAGCCAAGAAACCTTAAAGTGATTGTAAAGGCTGGTGACAGGCTTTTGTGTTTTTTTTTTTTTTTTTTTTAAATAACAAACATGTTATACTTACCTTCTCTGTGCAGTTGGTTTTTCACAGAGCAGCCCGGATCCTCCTCTTCTCGGGTTCCTCTTTGCTGCTCCTAGTCCCTCCCTTCTTTGAGTGCCCCCTCAGTCAGCAGCTTGCTAAAGGGGGCACCCAAAGCCGAGTCAGAGCTCCTTGTATCCATTCAGACATGGAGCCCCGATCTGGCCCCACCCCCTTTCTCCCCTGATTGACTAACTTTGACAGCCGTGGGAGCCAATGGCGCCGCTGCTCTGTCTCAGCCAATCAGGAGGAGTGTACTGGATGGCTTGGGGGGATCGTGGACATCACTGGAGAGAGAAGGGGCTCAGGTAGGTAATTTGGGGGTGCGGCTACACACAGAAGATTTTTTTATCTTAACGATAAAAAAAAAAACTTCTGCCTTTACAACTCCTTTTAAGGATTTAGAGAAGATCTGTAAAGAAGAGTGGGCCAAAATCCCTCCTGAGATGTGTGCAAACCTGGTCACCATCTACAAGAAACGTCTGACCTCTGTGGGTTTCTCCACCAACTACTAAGTCATGTTTTGCTTGGGGATCAAATACTTATTTTACTCACTGAACTGCAACTCCATTTATAACATTTGTATCATTTTTTTTGTGGATTTTTGGTTGATATTCTGTCTCTATTGTTTAAAAGACACCTATGATAAAAATTATAGACTCTTCATTTCTTTGTAAGTGGGCAAACTTACGCAATCTGCAGGGGCTCAAATCACTATTTTCCACCCTGTATATAGCAATACAAAAACAGGGATCAGGCTCACGTGCAGAGAAAATACACGTGGAATCCACACTGTCTCATCAGGCATGTAACTCACGGGGTCCTGCGAGGCTCTGAAGTGTTGCTTTTGCTATAACAATGTGATTGCTGAAAAAAGCTTTGGACCCATATATTATAGCCACTAGCAGTAATCGCTGTGTTCTTCCAGCGGGGACATCTCCCACCACCCCCCCCCCCCCACCCCCTCCGCTGTGGGGACTACAATGTCATTGCTGATGGAGGAATCATGTCATGTTCTTTCCTGCAACCTGTGGTTGCAAGAAAGAAAATTGCTGCGTCTATGGCCAGCTTAGCTATCTATCAGTTTCCTGCTATGGGACATGTATAGCAATGTATAGAGTGTAAGCTTACCTGGAGGCAACCTATTAAACCTAAAGGTTCAACAACACACCAAATCATGTCATTCCGGCATCAGGGCTTCAAATGGAGATTGTGTGGGCGCTCCCCTTACTGTAGGTTCTGGGCTACAGGAACACAGCAAAGAGGGTATTCCTGTAAACTTAACATGTATAAGGGGTGCAGAAGCAAAACAATTGAATTATGGTAGACCATAAATGTATTTAAATAAAGAAGTACTTTTATAGGGTTCAAAACTACTTTTTAGTACTAGCTTCTTGCTTCTTTTAATTCATTACTTTGCGTTGCAGAAAAGTTCTCCGTGAAGATCAGTTAGAGGCTCAGACCAAAACCGCACAGCAGGAGGAGTTGGAAAGACGGAAACGTCTGGAGCAGCAACGGAAAGACTATCCACTGCCTATGATCCCTACTATACCGGCGGACTCTCTAGATTTCCTTAATGGTACGTTCTCTGTGGATCATCAGTAAACGTTGCTATATATATATATATATACATACACACACACACACACACACACACACACACACACACACACACACACACTCTGTATTTACCCCACAACAACCCTATCTGGCTACCCTTGAAAAAATGTAAACAAACTCATTATTCAGAGATGTGATTTGTAAAGAACTTCAAGGGATCACCAGCAGGAGGAAGGAGGTCCTGATTTCTCTATGTAGATCTTTATATCACTAGAGGGATCACCAGCAGGAGGAAGGAGGTCCTGATTCCTCTCTATAGATCTTTATATCACTAGAGGGATCACCAGTAGGAGGAAGGAGGTTCTGATTCCTCTATATAGATCTTTATATCACTAGAGGGATCACCAGCAGGAGGAAGGAGGTCCTGATTCCTCTATACAGATCTTTATATCACTAGAGGGATCACCGGCAGGAGGAAGGAGGTCCTGATTCCTCTCTATAGATCTTTATATCACTAGAGGGATCACCAGTAGGAGGAAGGAGGTCCTGATTCCTCTCTATAGAGATCTTTATATCACTAGAGGGATCACCAGCAGGAGGAAGGAGGTCCTGATTCCTCTATATAGATCTTTATATCACTAGAAGGGTCCCCAGCAGGAGGAAGGAGGTCCTGATTCCTCTATATAGATATTTAGTTGGACCTCATTTAGACTACTGTGTCCAGTTCTGGAGAGCTCACTTACAAAAAAGATATTGCTAGGGTAGAAAGAGTCTAGAGACGAGGAACAAAAATGGTGAAAGATGTGGGGAATAAAACATATCAGGAGAGACTTCAGGACCTTCATATGTACAGTCTAGTGGGAAGAAGGGAAAGGGAAGACATTATTTGAAACCTTTAAATACATCAAGGGGTAATTAAGGGTCAGGAGGGCAGTTTTTTCAACACAGGGATACGACCTCAAACTAACAGGAGGAAAGTTCAAAATGAATCTTTTTAATTTTTTTTTTTTTTTTTTACTGAAAGGATAGTTGATACTTGGAATGGACCTTGGGCAGACTCGCTCAACCATTATGGTTTTTTTGTGCTGGCACTTTTCTGTGTTTCTATGAACTCTGTATAAAGAAGTATGGGGAAAGCTTAAAGGTAGGGAAGGGGAGATATCACCGCTCCAGGAAGGTCAAATGATAGTAAACCTCTTCACCAGTTTAGAAGCCACAGGTGCCGGAAATGCATATAGCAATAGATAGGAAGTAGTTCTGGACAGCCGCACTCTGAAAAAATTGCCTTTTATTTAAAAAACAAAATCAAAAGCACATGCCACAGCAGAACAAAAGAACTGACGCGTTTCACACTACAAACAGTGCTTAATCATAGCTAAACGCGTCAGCTCTTTTGTTCTGCTGTGGCATGTACTTTTGATTTTGTTTTTTAAATAAAAGGCAATTTTTTCAGAGTGCGGCTGTCCAGAACTACTTCCTATCTATTGCTATATGCATTGCCGGCACATGTGGCTTGGGGAAAGCTTGTTTTGTCTGTACTCCTCCTATGGATCACAGGAGTGCAGCTCATTCTGTTTTTAGCAGAAGCCCGCTGTCGACTGACGGTTACGTAGCCGGTCCAGGCTCAGGCAAGGTCACATTGGCGTCGAGATCCGCCCATATGTCTGGACTGCCACCCGGCTTAGCCAATTGGCAAGCTGCTGGGAGCCTGAGCCAGTCGCCTCAGCCCCCTCTAAAGCCCAGAGCTCCAGTTAGCGCAGGGGGTGGGGGGGGCAGAGCATAGAGATAGTGACTGAAAGTCACTGGTGTTTGATCGCTCGGTTCTCAGTGTTAGAGCCGGCGGGGGACCGATGCTGCATCAGACCGAAGTTGCATGCACCTAGGTAAGTATGATAAAAAAAAATGTTTTCCCATACTTCTCTTTTAAGAATCAAACTGGAATTCACTGGTAAAACAGATCATGCACTATGAAGGTTTTACTAAGTACTCAACCTCGCAGCATAACCATGATTACCCCGAATGCTGAAAATCGGAGGGCTTTAAGCTATAGTATTTGCACGGTATGTGTGCCACCACTCTTATCAGAAACGGTTTCTTATTAACATTTCAGACCCAACAAGGGGAATTTGAGATTCTGAAACTTTTTTTTTTATCCCAGTACCCACTCTTTTGCCATGCTTTGCTGGCACAATCTAAACTTTGCATGTTGCCCTGTAATGACACGCTCACATGTAGAATAAAAAGTCTTTTTTTTTTTTTAACCATTTTCCTTGTCTCCAGCAGAGGAGATCGAGCTGCGGCCTGCAGAAGTCTCACAACTTGTGGGGAACCAGGAGATCATCTGTTTGGATAGCAGTAGCGGCGAAAGCGATGAGGATTCACAGAGGAAAATTGACAGCGTGACAGATGGTGAGGATGGTGAGGATGTCTGAATTGTTCTGTTAGCATGGAGTGTTGGGAATACAGTGGTGGGGATACTGCTGGAATAAATCAGTGACTGTTTTATTCTCTGTCCATCCCATATCCTTTATTCTATCCCTCTCATTTTCTGGCTAACCACCCTCATTCCTCCATCTCCTCTCCCTTTCCTCCGTTACAGAAGTGATTGAGCTGAGCTCTGGAGAGGACGAGTCCCTGTCAGTTGCAGACAGCGGGGATGGCCTCAGTGACACCGGCAATGATCTGGACCATGAGAATAGCGGCTCTCATGTCAACGATACCTTGAACCTGCCTGATGCTTTTGGGCAAGTGCTTGTCAACATCAACCACCCACCCAATGAGAAGGACATATTCCTGGCCCCCCAGCTTGCCCGAGCAGTCAAACCTCATCAGGTGAGCACATTGTTTGTATTTTATGTATGTGTATATGTTCTATTATAGCTCTGACATATTCCACAGCACTGTACAGAGAACAATAAACCAGTCACACCAGTCTCTGCATGAGAAGAGCTTACACTCTAATGTCCCCACCACAGTCACACACTACTATTATACATTTATATAGCTTTGACATATACCACAGTGCTGTACAGAGGACACTGAGCCAGTCACATCAATCTCTGTACCAGAGGAGCCTACACTCTAATGTCCCCCCACAGTCGCACACTATTATTATTATACATTTATATAGCTCTTTACATATAACACAGTGATGTACAGAGGACACTGAGCCAGTCACATCAATCTCTGCACCAGAGGAGCTTCTCCACCAGGTAGTGTTGCTTTGCAAGGTGCTGCTGGCTCACTCTACTTTGCACTCCGTTGGGGGAAACGTCAAGCCTGTCCTGCAGGCTTCTCCCCAAAACCACCATGCAGTGGGTGGGGGGAGACGAAGGTGGAGGCTCTCCAGAGGCGCTGAGGCCTACTCCATGTGCTCAAGCAGCAATGTATCCTGGGCCTGTCCCTATGCAAGAGGAGTCCTTACCAGTCTTCCAGGATAAAGTGGGGAACAGGCTTCACCACATTACTAAGGAGGAACAGAAACTTGCTGTCATGAAAGAAGATCTCGGGAAAAAGAAATCCCTGCATAGTAAGTCTGGAAACAGTAAGAGGGAATTCTCCAAACTGAAGTCTCTGGAGGAGTCATTAAAAAAGCTGGAGAAGCTGGTTGCTTCTTTAAAGGGAAGCAGCGGTGTGTTCAGAGAAAAGTGTGAGAATGAGGAGAGATTGCAACAGATGAAGGAAAGTGCCTGTGCCAGTACCAGCCAGAGGGTGGATGCCACAGCAACGGTGACAGTATTGATGGGGGGGTAAGGCAGTGGCTTCACATGGTGGCCCCAGTACTACCCCTGTCTCAGGATCTGTTGCATCTGAGTCAGTATCTGCCCCCCTCCCTCCCCAGTTGCTTGGGCCATCCCAGGAGTAGGTTGAGCAAAAAGGCGGATTGCTGCAGACCATTACAGAAATGGAATCTCCCTTGAGTGGCACCGACTCATCAGATCAAGATCATGGGAATGCAGGAAGAGATGGCATGTATCAAGATAGAGAAGTTTCTGCTGGCTGTGAGGACTCCCACATGGACACTAACAGTGCAGAGCAGGAATGTCGCATGAACACTGAAACTGCAGAGCAGGAGGGCCGTATGAAAGCTGAAACAGCTGATGTTTTTTCTAAACAGAAGACTTTACTTGATGATGGGACTGCTGGTATCTGTGGTACTTCTGGGACTATGGTGAGCGGGACTGGTGTGCTGGAGGGGAGGAGGGAGGATCAAGTGGTGGGTAATTTACTAAACCAGATTTCAGAGGTTTTTATGTAGCCAGTTAATGTTTCATCTGTCCCAGTTAGGAGTTATGCTAAGGCTGTATCGGGAAACGTCATGCTACTGGTGGTGGAAGGGAGCCAGTTGTGCGACTTTCACTAACGCACCTTCCATTAAATGTAGGAATGTGGTACAGCTCAGGTGGGAAGGAGGAGGTATTCCACCAATCAGGAGGGTGGTTGTGGATAAGATCCTAGCCATGGGATTTAAGGCGGAGGATATTTATGCTCTCATCAGTCAGGCTGGTTGCTTTGAATATGATTTATCATTTGTGCTTCCAGAATCGCTGGATCTGTTTTGGGAGCAGTTTGAGCGTGTATATTTGGGCCAGCCGGACTTGAAGGGGCTTGTCCCTAAAGTTGTCTCACGACAGCCCTTGATAAAAGAAAATGTGACTATCTTGACAAGGAATGAGTCTATACCCCCTGAGGATTTATGGGTCTGGTTGAGGAGGTTTGGTGAAACGTTGTGTTTCCTAAAAAAGATTGTGGATGATAGAGGAATCTGGACGGGTGGGTGGTCGGTGTCAATGAGGTTGAGTGTTGTGTGGGAATGTGGTCCAGCATTTGCCCTCCTCTGCCTTTATTGGTAGAGATAGGATTACTGTTGTCTACTCTGGTCAACCTAAAGTGTCCCATAAATGTGGAGTCAAGGGACATTTCTGTTCAGAACAGAAGTGCTCTTTGTGTCAGGAACTGGGGCATCTGGCAAGGGACTGTAACATCCATTAAATGTAACCTATGTGATAAGGTTGGTCACCCTTATATCCGGTGCCCTGAGGCTTTGCACAATAAGCCAGAGCTAGTGGAAGAATTTTCCCGTCCGGATAGAGAAGAGTCTGGGTTGGCGGAGGTTGTACCAGGGGATCCTAGTGTCTCTTTCCTGTCAGAATCTGTGTCTGTGAGGCCCTCTGTGGTGTCAGTGTCCCCCCAGTCTGTGGTTCCCCAGTCAGTGTCAGAAAGTGTGGTTGTTCAGTCTGTGTCTGCACCTATTGTTTCTCCTAGTGTAGTGAAGGCAGTGGAGGGTGCTGGACCAGCATGTATGGTGGTGCCAACCCCTCCTCCTCGGCATGGCAGAAGTGCGGCTGGAGGTCAGCGGACACCGATGGGTGGAGTAAGGGATGGATTGGATGATGGTGGAGGGGAAGGTGGGAAGGAAATGAGGTTGGCTGGTGCAGAATGCAAGGTGAATAATGTGGAAGTCGGGTGAATGATGTGGGGGGAGGGGCTAATTGGGGGGTTTTGGAATTGCATCCTTATGGCGTTTAAATCTCAAAATGTTTCTTAGCCTGGATTGTGTTTAAGTTGAGGTTCGGGGGTTGTAATCTCTTTTTTGTTGTCATTAAAATATGTCTCTTTCTATGTTATGTCGTCAGGAAACTGTTTTCTTTACTTGCTTATGTAAGCACGCTTGTTTTTGTTTAGTTGTTTATTGTTGTGTAAATATTTTATTAGTAAGCTGTATGTTTGTATGATTTTTTAAATAAACACAAATTTACACTCTAATGTCCCCACACAGTCACACACACTTATTATTATTCATTTATATAGCTCTGACATATACCACAGTGCTGTACAGAGAACACTGAGCCAGTCACATCAGTCTCTGCATGAGAAGAGCTTACACTCTAATGTCCCCCCCACAGTCATACACCTTTACTATTATACATTTATATAGCTCTGACATATACCGCATTGATGTACATAGATCACATTTCTCTTCTCCTGTATTCTGATCCACACTCGATGTACTTTCTCTGCCATCAGATTGGAGGGATCCGCTTTCTCTATGATAATCTGGTGGAGTCTCTGGATCGCTTCTCCACCAGCAGTGGCTTTGGCTGTATCCTCGCACACAGTATGGGTTTGGGAAAGACGCTGCAAGTCATCTCCTTCCTGGACGTTCTCTTCCAGCATACATCGGCCAAGACTGTGCTGGCCATTGTTCCGGTAAGCAACTGCCGTATTGGCGTATAAAGTGATGTTACCCCAAGAAGATCCTATACATGTGTTTGTGTTTGCATATAGTTCGTTGTAACTCTAGCCTGTAATGCTTTTATTTATTCTGTTGCTGTAAAATACCCGGTGATCCTAAAGGTCTCCCCCCACCCCCCTCCCTTCCTTGGCATTCTATTCTGACTTTGGTTTTGTCCCTCATTTTGCTGATTGGAGCCTCAAGACACCATGCAGATTTTTACTGCACTGAATGATTGGGGTTTGTTGCCATTCATGTACAATTCAAGGTGAGGCTGGACATGGACAGATGGAGGTCCCTTAGAGCAGAAGTCTCCAAACTAAAGCCCGCAGGCCACATTTGCTAAAACAGTTTACCCAGCCTGCAGCAACCGAAAATGGCTGACAGTGGATGTGCTGTTCTGTGTATGTTAATTCAAGACCAAGGCGTTTACTGCCAACCAGCTGTGACGTCCCCTAGTTGCCTTTCCCAGTAGGACTGGGCTTTTCCTGTCCAGATCTACTTGGCTCTCCAGCTTCCGCCAATGCCGCTTTGCACCCTTAAAGATAAGGGGACTCTGCTGGGCTCCCACGGAAGGGGGGGACTCTGGATATAAGAGGGGGACTATATTGGGCACTCCTGAATGTAAGGGGGGCTCTGATTGGCACTCTTGGATGTAAGGGGAGTTTTTGATGGGCACTCCCGACTGCCATATAGTCTCTTGTTCTGGGAGGACATCATATGATGTTCTCCCATTCTTGCAGCACATCTGTGCCCGCAGGGGGGCACCCAGCGCGGTGTTTGGTGGTGCGCTGTGTCCCTAGGACACAGCCCATCACAGATCGCAGTAAAGAGCCTGAGGACGTAGGGTCTTTACCACATGATCAGCTGTGTCCAATCACAGCTGATCACATGTTATCGGCATTTCTTTTCCTCAGCACTGTCAGTGTCTGAGGAACGGAAAGCGATAACCGGCTTTCCTGTGGTTACAGGGGCATTTACACTGATATTTAGGGCACTGATCATCAGTTCAGCCCCATCAATGCTGCCTCATCGGTGCCCATCAATGCTGCCTCATCGGTGCCCATCAATGCTGCCTCATCGGTGCCCATCAATGCTGCCTCATCGGTGCCCATCAATGCTGCCTCATCGGTGCCCATCAATGCTGCCTCATCGGTGCCCATCAATGCTGCCTCATCGGTGCCCATCAATGCTGCCTCATCGGGGCTGCCTCATCAGTGCCCATTGGTGCTTCTCATCAGTGCCCATCAGTGCCCATCAATGCTGCCTCATCAGTGCCCATCAGTGCAGCCTTTCAATGCCGCCTCATCAGTGCCCATCAGTGCAGCCTTTCAATGCCGCCCCATCAGTGCAGCCTTTCAATGCCGCCTCATCAGTGCCCATCAGTGCAGCATTTCAATGCCGCCTCATCAGTGCAACCCCATCAGTGCATCCTTTTAGTGCCCATCAGTTCAGCCTCATCATCACCAGTGAAGAAGAAAAGTTCCTTTTTTGCTAAATTTTACAACAGAACCAAAAAAGTTGTTTTTATTTTTTGCTAAACAAAATTTTTGAAAAAAACAACAACTCCAGAGGTGATTAAATACCACCAAAAGAAAGTTATATATGTCTCAAACAATAATAAATTATAATTAATTAAAAAAAATTAAAAATAAATAATAAATATGTAATTTTGTGTGCAGCGTTGCATGAATGTGCAATTCATGTGTCATTCAAAGTGCGACAGCTGAAAATTGGCCTGGGCAGGAAGGGGGTGAAAGTGCCCGGTACTGAAGTGGGTTAAATTAGATTTGATTTTATTTCTTCCATCTGCTCTATAACCACAACCATAGTTTCTCTCTCTTCTCTCTCTCTCTCTCTCTCTCTCTCTCTCTCTCTCTCTCTCTCTCTCTCTCTCTCCTCTCTCTCTCTCTCTCTCTCTCTCCTCTCTCTCTCTCTCTCTCTCTTCTCTCTCTCTCTCTCTCTCTCTCTCTCTCTCTCTCTCTCTCTCTCTCTCTCTCTCTCTCTTTCTCTTTCTCTCTGTTCAGCTAACGGTGCCTGAAACATGTTAGAGTGACAGCACTAAGCAATAATAAATTCCTTCTAAGAGGATTAGCATACCTCGTTTGCTGGTGTTGGGGTATTTTTCTATGGAGGGGCATTCTCCTGAGAGTACATTCTCTCTGCTCCCTGAATCGCTGCTGCTGCTCTTCTTGACAGAACATATTTCCTCATCACAGGTCAACACTCTCCAGAACTGGCTGGCCGAATTCAACATGTGGCTCCCGCCGCCGAGGTGCTGCCGCCTGACCATGACAAGGAGCTGGTCCAGCCCCGTACCTTCAAGGTCCACACCTTAAACGATGAGCACAAGTAGGTGCCCTCACTGTACCCACCAACCAGACCAGTGCTGGAATCTGATTATTGCTCTGTATCCTGTGATAATGTGGGGGTGTGTCTTTTTTGTTTTTTTCTTTCTTTCTTTAGAACCACAGCTGCACGCGCCAAGGTGGTGAATGCCTGGGTAACGGACGGCGGCGTCCTCCTGATGGGTTATGAGATGTACCGCTTACTGTCCCTGAAGAAATCTTTCACCGTGGGGAGGAAGAAGAGAAGCAAGAAGGCCACGGGCCCTGTGATCATTGACTTGGATGAGGAAGATCGTCAGCAAGAGATGCTGCAGGGTGAGTCTGCTGCAGTTATCTGTTTACTGAAGTATGGCTCCTGATCGCACCTATGACATCTTTGCTTTGCAAAATGAAGAAGTACTTAACCAATTAAGGGCCAGGAGCACCATGGCACCAGATCATATATATGTGTGTATGATCCGACTCTTCCATGTAGGGGGGCGCGGGGCACACATGCGCCCAGTGGGAGCCCAGCAGTGAGTACCGTGGACTCTATGTCCGCCGGCACCTGCCAATCCTCCAGCAGAGAGCCAGAATGGTGGTCTGCCTATGTAGACAAGGCAGATCGCCATTCTGACAGGAGGATCCATGTCTTCCCCTAGTAAAAGCACCTCCCACACAGTACATATAAACACCGGTAGGCACACAGTTAACCCTTTGATCGCCCCTGATGTTAACCCCTTCCCAGTCAATGTCATTAGTATGGTGACGGTGCATATTTTTAGCACTGATCACTGTGTTAGTGTCACTGGTTCCCAAAGGTCAAGTGGTTAAGGAGGACCTGTACTATGGAAGCATTGCAAAAGGCAGGCAGAGGATAAAGGGCTAGTCAGCAGCATTGCCTGTAATTTCCTTGTAACTGATCTTTTCCCCATTACTTGCCATTCCTTATTCTGTACTTTGTCTCTGAGTGGAATCGGCCATCTTGGTAAAGGAGCAGGGCTTTGCTTCCACATGTCATAACTGCCCCCCTTGATGATGGACAGTACTGGGACAGGTTTGTTCAGCTCTCAGGGCATGGATGCAGAACTGCTTCTCAATCGTTCTGCTAGAATGGTTGTACAGCCCTGCGCCCATTTCTGTCCTTTTGCTCCTGCTGGCCATAGTTGGCATGGAATGTGTACTGCACCTGCATGGCCAATCGAGTGCTTTCTAACATCTGGAAGGTTGCACATGAACGGTGTTTTTCATGTCAGCTGTGGGTGGATGGGGTGGAGAGTGGACATGTTGGAGTACAGTGTGACCATAGTAGATTCCGGAGTAGACATGAAGCTGGGGCCCACTGGTAGCCAGCCACTGATCAGGAGCATGCGTGTGGTGAGGGTGTAGGGTGTGCCCCGTGCACTGCTGTGCCTGGGGCAGCTGTCCTACCCTTGCCTTTGCCCTGGACTGGTGGGGTAATGATAGAGGTGGATGAAGCAGAAGCAGGGAGATCGTTGCACTGCAGGTTCTCAGGTACAGCTTCCTCTCCAGCAAGGAGAGCAATAAGCAGCATAGCGCTGTCATCACCAAATCTAGAGAAAACTAGCAGTCAGAGACAGCAGTGCCTTAGATGGTCTTACACTATAAATATCCAGTTATGAGGACACAGAATAGGAGGGCCTAGGCAAAGGTGGTGTACTGTTAGTTTTCATTAGGGAGTCAAAACAAAAGGTAGATTTCTCGAGGCGAGACTCGAAGTGCGCAATTAACAGTTCTAAATGTTCCCTATGAGTAAAGTTGGGTAGAGTTAGTAAACCGTAATAGATGGAAGGTTCACTTTCTATATCTGTAATCCCATACTCTCTGCTCTGCTGCAGGAATAGAGAAGGCTTTGTCCAGGCCAGGCCCGGATGTCGTCATCTGTGATGAAGGTCACCGGATAAAGAACTGTCATGCCAGCACCTCTCAAACCTTGAAGAACATTCGCTCACGGCGGCGGGTGGTGCTAACGGGTTATCCGCTGCAGAACAATCTTATCGAGTACTGGTGCATGGTAGACTTTGTGCGGCCTGATTTTCTGGGTACGCGGCAAGAATTCAGCAACATGTTCGAGCGACCAATCCTGAACGGACAGTGTATGGACAGCACCCCCCAGGACAAGCGACTGATGAGATACCGCAGCCATGTTCTTCACAGCCTGCTGGAGGGCTTTGTGCAAAGGTAAGGTCCATATCGCTGGATTTTTTTCAGTTTAGGTTGTGGAATGTGAGGATACCTGTCCTATCATTTACAAGGTGACGGTGACACCCAGATCTCCCGGTTGGGCAAGGAAACACCCAGATCTCCCAGTTGGGCAAGGGAAACATCCAGATTTCCCGGTTGGGTAAGGGGAGGATGCCCAGATCTCCCGGGGTACCGAGGAGACCCCCAGATCTCCCAGGGTGGCCGGGGAGACCTAGCATGAAAAGCGGGAGCAGTGCAAACGCTCATGGTGTAGTAAGTATAAAATCATAAAGTTTATTATGAATATACAATACTAAAATGCACTCACTAGGATAAAATGGAGCAGGGGGCTAAGAGTTGCTACAGTGTGATCGGGAAGCCGACACCCTTATATGGGAACCATTCACTCCTGGTCACAGGCTTGTGGAGGAGTGGAGCTGGACACTGGTGCCGATGTGAGATCCCCTGTGCAGTGTCCAATACCCAGAAGTTCAGCCACCGACCTAGGAGCCTCCTCCACCTGATGTAACTCCTTGAACATGCAAGGTCGAGGAATGCATTTCGAGTCATACACGCCTCTTCATCAGCTTAACTGCCATGGGTGGTGGCACCCGGATCTCTTAGGTGGGTGGAGGTCTCAATATCTCCCAGGTTGGCACTCAGGTGTGCAAGGGGCTCACACAGATCACTGGTGGGCGGGGGGAACCCAGATCTCCCAGGTGGGCGTTGGCACCCAAATCTCACAGGTGGGCACTATCAGAAGGAGTAGTCAGCAGTGGCAGCCTCCATGTTTATCTCCTGACAGGCGTTCTTTAAAGTGATACCGTGACGAACCACCTGGCACCAAGCCTGGGTGCTTCTGTCAAGATACAGCTTCCTCCATTCAGGAACCAGGTATTATAGCTGAGAACTGCACCCATCTAGACACTAGCTTAGGTGCAAACTGGAACTGACTTTATTATAAATTCACACAGAATATACACCACACAAAATCAGGTAAGAGCTTGATCACATTATCCTAAACAATGCAAACTGTAAACAGTATTTATTATAAATATGCAATACACAAATGTGCTCCATAGGATAAAAAGGAGCAGGGGGGGGGGTGGGGGGGGTGGGTAAGCGTTCCTATGGTGTGATCGGGAAGCTTATACCCTTAGATGGAACCCATCCAGTCCTAGCCACAGGCTTGAGGAGGAGTGGAGCTGGACACCGGTGCTGATGTGAGATCCCCTGTGCAGTGTCTGATACCTGGAAGTTCAGCCGTGGTCCTAGGATCCTCCTCCTTCCCCTGACGTAATTCCTCGCATGTACGCAATTGGGGAACGCATTTCAAGGCATACATGCTTCTTTATCGGCCTAACTGCCCTGGGTGGTGGCACCAAGATCTCTCAGGTGGGCGGGGTCATAAGATCTCCCAGGTGGGCACCCAGAACTCCCAGGTGAGGGGCTCACAGAACACACTGGTGGGCGGGGGGGGGGGGGGGCACCTAGAACTCCCAGGTGAGTGGTGGCACACAGATCTCCCAGGTCGACAGAGGCACCCAGATCTCCCGGGTGGGCACTATCAGAAGGAGTAGTCAGCAGTGGCAGCCTCCATGTTTATCTCATGACAGGCGTTCTTTACGTTTTCAGCTTGTGTGGAGCTACTCAGCACAAATGTCTTATTAACTGAACAGAATGTCTTCTTTATATATCTGAAGTTGTTTTTCTGCCCCTGAAAAACACAAATTTGTTCAATCTGTCCCGTTTTTTTTTTTTCCCCTTGGTGTGTAGACGGGGACATACAGTTCTGAGGACCCAGCTACCATCCAAAGAGGAACACGTCATCCTGGTGCGTCTGTCCCCCATCCAGCGGGACCTCTACACGGAGTTCATGAACCGATTCCGGGATGCCGGGAATAGCGGCTGGCTGGGGCTGAATCCGCTGAAGGCGTTCTGCGTGTGCTGTAAGGTGAGCCGGAACTCTCGCTGTCATACAAGTCACCATATGTTACACTAAAATAGATGAGGAATTCTAGTAGAACTTTTCTTGCTTTCAATCCGTACCAGTGGCCACCCCCCCAATCCATGCGCCCAGCCCCTAATTTACATGCAGGGCGCCGGACGCATGGATTTCAAGGAGTTTTTTTTTTTTTTTAAGCACATGATTAGAGCCTAAGGATCTAATTGGCTTCAAAAAAGGGTGGGCTCGAGGCACAGAGCACTGCGCCCCCAGCCCACCCAGTTGTGTGACAATAGCAAATTATTTTTTGCTATTGTCTTTCCGATTCTCTTTCTGGCCAATCAAATCTCAGGACCTGCTTCCTGATTGGCCAGGAGGAGAATCGGGAAGAAAATAGCGAATAATATTAATTCGCTATTGTCACAACTGGGAGGAGAAGCAATCGTATTGGCCGCCAAGGGAAGGAGGAGTGAAGCCGCAGAGGAGGAAGCCGCTGAGGAAGAGACGCAGGGAGGAGCCAAAGCTGCCTGCGACCTAGATGGGGTAAGTGCGGGGCTGACCAACCGGGAGGGGGCGTGTTGTGGTAAGTGTGGGGGCGGGGCCCACTGATGGGGGTTGTTATGTCTTGTTTGCTGCCCCCAACCTCCCCCCAAATATACAGCACCAGCCGCCACTGATCAGAACTGTAACCTAGCTTCTCACAATGTGCATTAGAAGCTGCAGCAAGTCAGATAGAGCCCTGCCTGATTTTTTTGGCTGTAGGGCGTCCAGCATCATCTAGCCTTCTCTTCCCCAGCCTGCCTGTCCCCGCCCCCTTCATTCCTTGGCTTTACTTCAGTTATTTCAGTTATTTAAGAAATTTCAATCACGAAAGCTCAGCATCACATGTAAAGGTTATTTAGGGGAGTCTGTATACAAATACAGGACCGCCCACTTCTCCAGACTGAAATCTACCCATCAAGGTATTCAGATATTTGCATAACTCCTCTCAAGAGCCAGCCTATTGTTTGTTTGCATCAGGGCCAAGAGCTCTCGAAAAGAAAGGAGTACTGTGGCAGGGGAGCTGTGATGTTTTCAGGAAGCTGTGTTCAGTACCCTGCTGGCTGCTCCCACCACCCATGATCTGCCTGCATTGCATAGACAATCCAGAGACCCAGTAATGACATCACTAGGACTTAGATAAGGTATGTAATGAACACGGAAAGGCTTTATTCACAAATTTTATTAGAATGTTGATGGAAGGAACCAGGAAAGGGAAGATATAACAGATAAACAGAAGCTTTAAAGCAGTGATGGCGAACCTTGGCACCCCAGATGTTTTGGAACTACATTTCCCATGATGCTCTTGCACTCTACAGTGTAGTTGAGCATCATGGGAAATGTAGTTCCAAAACTTCTGGAGTGCCAAAGTTCGCCATCACTTGCCCCCCCCCCCCCACTTCCTCTGATTGACAGCAGCAAGAGCCAATGACTGCTGCTCGAATGCAGTATAAAGAGGAAGTAAGGGAAGAAAAGATGCAGCCATGCACAGTGCTGGTCTATTCTCCCCTCTCTTCCCCCTTCACACGGGGGGGGCACAGGTAAACTGAAAACGTTTTTTTACCTTAATGCAAGCAATGCGTTAAATCGGTTGTATTGCCAGCATGGTCATTTTTACCTACAGTTAAGCTTATAATAAGGCCTATAATAAGGCTTAGAAACGGCAAACAAACACTCCTGCGCATTAGTGTGAAGACCGGGTGGTCTATGACTCAAGGGATAGTGTCTCTGGCTTTGCTGTCCTCCAGGATAGGGGATATCCTAATAGTCATTAAAAAGAAGAGGGCGCACCAGCCTCGTGCATTATCCCAAGGCAATTTATTAATAAAAACAATGTAAAATCTACTCACAAACATGTGGAGAATTATTGCTTGTAAAAGCCACCTATTTGTGGCAATCAGTCCTGGAACCAACAGTCTCCAGATAGCAATAGGGAGGAGATCAGGACCGCTGCTGGCTGACGCGTTTCGAAGGAGTACCTTCTTCCTCAGAGTCTAGGCTCTGAGGAAGAAGGTACTTCTTCGAAACCCGTCAGCCAGCAGCGGTCATGATGTCCTCAGTTTGCTATCTATAATGAGGCTTACCTGTAGGTAAAATGAATATCTCCTAAACCTGCACGGTTTAGGAGATATTCGCCCTTCATAGCCGCTGACGTCAGCACGAGTGTCAATTCTTCTACTTCCGTTTCAGATCTGGAACCATCCAGACGTTCTGTACGAGGCTCTCCAGAAGGAAAATCTCGCCAACGAGCAGGATTTGGATGTAGACGATCTCGGTACCAATACCCGATGCCAATCTCAGAGTTCGAAGGTCAAGGCCGAGCCTGGAACCCTGGCCGCAGTTATGGGAGAAGCAGCCAATAGCAGGCTCCTGCAGGGCCTGCCTCTGAACCCAAACCAAGAGAGAGCCAATCAAGTAGTTACCTATGAGTGGGTGAGTACAAAGAAGAACACAGGCCTGTCTTAGACCGCATATTAGACCTTTTTGGAGGTGCGTTGTTTTCCACATGTGTGTTACGATAATGTGACCCGTGCATTTGGAAATTATCTTTTTAAAGTGGTTGTTAAACCTAGTTAAACCACTTTTACCTACAGTTAAGCCTATAATAAGGCTTACCTGTAGGTACTGTAAATATTTACCATATACGCTTGCACCGACGTCATCGGCGCATGCGCAGAGAAGAAACGGCCCCCTGTGCCGTTTCTTCACTAGCAAGTGCCGTGACTGACGGCTCCCGCGCGCATGACGTCATCTGACTCCGGCCAGTCAGAGCCGGAGTCCGTGGCCCCGGAAGGAAGAGGGGCGAAGATGCTTCCACCAGCGGGGACAGCGCAGGCTGCGTTTGCAGGTGGGTGCCACATAATGGGCTAGTATGCGATGCATACTAGCCCATTATGCTTTTACTTTGCAGGGAACAAAAGAGGAAGTAAAACCCATCAGGAGATCTTTTGTTGTGAGTCAGGTAGAGCTGCACAATTAATCGTCAAGAATCATTATCACGATCTTGACTAAAGGGTTTCACAATTCTTTCTATGCAAAGAATTATCTCTGCCCTGAAGCCACAGCAGTCAAAAGAAAGGAAGAGAAAAACTGGGTAGTCTGCCAAGAATAAAAACATTCTTTATCAGTTGACCTTAAAGTGGTTGTAAACTCTCCCCCACAACTTTGTCCGATGTAAATCAGCATAAAAAACCCCTAATGAACACTGCTTGTAGATATCTCCTTACTTTCTTTGTTGTAATCCTTTTTGTTCTTTAGAATGACTTCACTGAGCATGCCCAGATCTCCCCTGATTTACAGCACGCTCTGTGTTCTTGTCTGTCTATTATCAGTACTTTCTACAGCACAACACTGAAATCCCACTTGACTGCATAATCACTCAGAGCTTCCTACTACACCCCATGTGACATCACATGCAGTGTAAACTTGGACAAACAGCATTACTGCAGCCTTATCAGCTGAAGCTGATAAGACTGACATAGGCAAACACTAGTTAATCGGCACAAGTAAATACTATGAGATAAAACAATTCATCTATGAGCAGGGAAACGGGGTTGCCATAGAATTGTTGGATTGAGAAGGAGGCTTGGTTAACAGTACAGGAAGTGCTCAATGTAAGGGCGGAAATACACTCTACCGTGGACTCAGAAAACAATACTTAAGATGGCGCTGCCTAACCCCTGGAAACAAGTTTTTTAAAGTTTCTTTAAACAGTAAGTAATATGCGATTTGGGCTGGATTAGAGTGGCTATAGTTTGGTAATTACTTATTATAATGGACTAAATGAAAAGCAGCATCAGAGTGGGAGGGTTTACTTCCTCTTTAAGTATAAACATTGTAACAATTTGTCA
The DNA here is from genome assembly GCA_037953035.1 of Aquarana catesbeiana. Lineage (NCBI taxonomy): Eukaryota > Metazoa > Chordata > Amphibia > Anura > Ranidae > Aquarana > Aquarana catesbeiana. The sequence goes on from JBBHAA010002698.1 coordinate 173,889, forward strand.
ATGGAATAGACTTTGTGTGTAAGGCCTCATGCACACGAGACGCTGTTAAACACTTATCTTTTTTGGACACTTTTTTCAACTGCCCCTGAACTCATTCAATGTTGTCCTATGTGTCCATGTCGCGTTTTTAGGCAGTTGCGTTTAACCTCGTTTTTCCAGAAGCAAAAAAATGGGTTCAGGCGCAAAAGTTTTCCATGTTTCAGACGCCAAACGCGGCTAAACGCCGGTGCCGCGTTTGCGTTTTATAAGTGTTTTTAAAGGAACCCTATTTTTTGGACCAGAAAACACAGAAATATGATGGTAAACTGCAGCAGAGAATGACATTTTGCGACCTGACTTTGGGGCCCCATATCTCAGGGCCACTTGGTGCTAGGAACCCTAAATTTGGTGTGCAAACACAGTGGAACTAGCACTACAACATATCCAAAGCCGGGGTTCCTAGCACCAAGTGGCCCCGAGATACGGGGCCCCAAATTCGGATCGCAAAATGTCAAGCACTTTTCTGCAGCAGAGAATGACATTTTGCGACCTGACTTTGGGGCCCCGTATGTCGGGGCCCCTTGGTGCTAGGAACCCCATCTTTCTAATGATAACAACCGATGCGGCTAAAAGCTGCTTGGCTGTTCTCCTATGGAGCGAGAGGGGACGTCCCCCCCCTTCCGCGGCTCTCCTGTCCCACCGGGAGGCCCAAGCGAGCAGCCGACACGTCAGCAGCCGGCGGGTCTCCGATCTAGTAACCCGGTGTTCCGTCAAATTAGCCAACTCGTCAGAAACTCCAACCACCTCACTTCCGGTTTCTTTAAACCATCAGTAATTGGAGATTTCCACGAATTGCTACTGTTACTCATTCACGTTTGTGTGTCTATTGCAGCTTGAGCTATTGAGTTCTGTCAACTTTTTATCTTTTTTTTTAGTTCTATCCATAATAAACACCTACAAACTAGTATATGTTTCCATCACCATTTGCAAATTTTGAACCTGAAGATTTAGTCTTCTCTAGGCTTCCAATTTCCAGCGTGTCTGTTCACACATTTCCTCTCCTGATGCTGCAGGCCAAAGAAATTATGTGTGACTACCAGCCGGGCCAGCTGCAGAACTCCCCGAAGATGGTGCTGCTTTTTCACCTGATCGAGGAGAGCATGAAACTGGGTGATAAGATCCTCGTCTTCAGGTGAGTGACCTGACCTGTCCCAGGTATGGTGGGGGAGGGGTGTATAAATATCCTGGGCAGTCTAGAGTAACGGCATCTTCTCCTCCCGCAGTCAGAGCCTGTCTACCCTCTCCATCATGGAGGAGTTTTTAGTGAATAGACCAATGCCAGCGCGGCCTGGAACTGAGGGTCAGGAGAGTCAGACCTGGGTCCGAAATCTCAACTATTACCGTAAGTGATCTTCTTTCTCCGGGGGGGGGGGGTGGGGGGGTGTTATTGGGTGTCTTTATACCTTACCTGACATATATATGACTGGACCGCTTCTATACTTCTATAGGCTTGTCACTGTTCTTTGTGTGCTTTTTACACCTTACCAACTACATTTGCCGGCCACTTTATTAGGTACACCTTACTAGTAGCGGGTTGGACCCCCTTTGGCCTTCATTCTTGGTGGCATAGATACAACAAGGTGTTGGAAACGTTCCTCAGAGATTTTGCTCCATAGTGACATGATAACATCACGCAGTTGCTGCAGATTTGTCGGCTGCACATCCATGATGCCAATCTCCCATTCCACCACATCCAAAAGGTGCTCTATTGGATGAGATGTGGTGAGTGTGGAGACCATTGGAGTACAGGGACCTCATTGTCCAGTGGTGAGATGATTGGAGCTTTGTGACATGGTGCATTATCCTGCTGGAAGGAGCCATCAGAAGATGGGGAGACTGTAGTCATAAAGGGATGGACATGGTCAGCAACAATACTCAGGTAGGTCGTGATGTATAATCGATGATCCATTGGTACTAAGGGGCCCAAAGTGTGCCAAGAAAACACCCCCCCACACCATTACACCCCCACCACCAGCCTGAACCGGTGATACAAGGCAGGATGGATCCATGCGCCAAATTCTGACCCCACCATCTGAATGTCGCAGCTGAAATCCAGACTCATCAGACCAGGCAACGTTTTTCCAATCTTCTATTATCCAATGTTGGTGATCCTGTGCCAATTGTAGCCTCAGTTTCCTGTTCTTAGCTGACAGGAGTGGCACCCGGTGTGGTCTTCTGCTGCTGTAGCCCATCTGCTTCAAGGTTGGATGTGTTGTGACTTCAGAGATGGTATTCTGCATACCTTGGATGTAACGAGTGGTTATTTGAGTTACTGTTGCCTTTCTATCATCTGGAACCAGTCTGCCCATTCTCCTCTGACCTCAACAAGGCATTTTCCTCCACGCAACTGCCACTCACTGAATATTTTCTCTTTTTCCCACCATTCTCTGTAAACCCCGAGAGATGGTTGTGTGTGAAAATCCCAGAAATACTCAGACCGGCCCGTCTGCCACCAACACCCACGCCACGTTCAACGTCACTTCAATCCCCTTTCTTCCCCCATTCAGATGCTCAGTTTGAACTTCAGCAAGTCGTCTTCACCACGTCTAGATGCCTAAATGCATTGAGCTGCTGCCATGTGATTGGCTGATTTAGCAATTTGTGTTACCGAGTAATTGGACAGGTGTACCTAATAAAGTGTCCGGTGTGTATCTGATGTCCTCCTAGCAGTGCGGTGATTACTCCATTGCCGCTTATGTCTTTATAATGGACGGCACTTAACTCACTTCTCCGGAGATGAGGCAGGTTGCAGTCTTTGCTTATTTACTAATCCAGCAGCTGGTTGGATGGTGCAGATCTGGAGAAGTAAAAACCTCCTGTGTCCAGTGATTGCTGCGGTAATATATGTGCACACATTGGGTAGATGGCCGTGTTCTGTCTGCAGAGCTGCCTCTAGATGTGTATTCTGTACCTTGTCCAATGATGTTTGTTGTGTTTTTTTTCTTTTAGGTCTGGATGGGAGCACATCGGCGTCAGAAAGGGAGAGATTAATAAACCAGTTTAATGATCCCAGTAATGAGAATGTGTGGCTGTTTTTGCTCTCCACCCGGTGAGTGACTTGTTCAGAAGAGTCCCCGATTTTCATGTTTGTTCATATCGAGGTATTTCAGAAATGTCCCCCAAACAATAAATTCAATGTCATAAAATCTGCTGTCCTGTAGCTTTGGCACTCGCTGAAAAGGTGATTATGTTGTGTCCTGCACGGCTCTGCACAGTGCAAAGTTTCCGAGCTGCGCAGGACTCCTCCATCAGGCATGTCATCCCATGTAAAGTGAACTTCTCTGTCCCGCTGTTGGCTCCTCCTTTGACCCACTGTTGGCTCCTCCTCTGTCCCGCTGTTGGCTCCTCCTTTGACCCGGTGTTGGCTCCTCCTTTGACCCGCTGTTGGCTCCTCCTCTGTCCCGCTGTTGGCTCCTCCTCTGTCCCGCTGTTGGCTCCTCCTCTGTCCCGCTGTTGGCTCCTCCTCTGTCCCGCTGTTGGCTCCTCCTCTGTCCCGCTGTTGGCTCCTCCTCTGTCCCGCTGTTGGCTCCTCCTCTGTCCCGCTGTTGGCTCTTCCTCTGTCCCGCTGTTGGCTCTTCCTCTGACCCGCTGTTGGCTCCTCCTCTGTCCCGCTGTTGGCTCCTCCTCTGACCCGCTGTTGGCTCCTCCTCTGTCCCGCTGTTGGCTCCTCCTCTGTCCCGCTGTTGGCTCCTCCTCTGTCCCGCTGTTGGCTCCTCCTCTGTCCCGCTGTTGGCTCCTCCTCTGTCCCGCTGTTGGCTCCTCCTCTGTCCCGCTGTTGGCTCCTCCTCTGTCCCGCTGTTGGCTCCTCCTCTGTCCCGCTGTTGGCTCCTCCTCTGTCCCGCTGTTGGCTCCTCCTCTGTCCCGCTGTTGGCTCCTCCTCTGTCCCGCTGTTGGCTCTTCCTCTGTCCCGCTGTTGGCTCTTCCTCTGTCCCGCTGTTGGCTCTTCCTCTGTCCCGCTGTTGGCTCTTCCTCTGTCCCGCTGTTGGCTCTTCCTCTGTCCCGCTGTTGGCTCTTCCTCTGTCCCGCTGTTGGCTCTTCCTCTGTCCCGCTGTTGGCTCTTCCTCTGTCCCGCTGTTGGCTCTTCCTCTGTCCCGCTGTTGGCTCTTCCTCTGTCCCGCTGTTGGCTCTTCCTCTGTCCCGCTGTTGGCTCTTCCTCTGTCCCGCTGTTGGCTCTTCCTCTGTCCCGCTGTTGGCTCTTCCTCTGTCCCGCTGTTGGCTCTTCCTCTGTCCCGCTGTTGGCTCCTCCTCTGACCCGCTGTTGGCTCCTCCTCTGACCCGCTGTTGGCTCACCGACAGTCCCATTCACTTTAATGTTGTGATAGTACCATCGGCCTATAAAACCAGAATTGCTGCCCACATCCCTGAAAATTGAATACAAAAACAAGCAGGTTCCTCTGTGGGACTTTTAAAGGCAGAAATTCCTTGACAAATAAATGTAATTCAAATATATTGATGTTTTATTAGAAAAGTTTATAAATGAATTGGTGACTTATGGGAAGTCACAGTAGGATGCATATATCTATTATACAAACTTACAAAGTACAATATCAAGAAACATGTATATATGTATACAGACAACCACTCGAGACTGGGCAGTAGTGAACTGGGACAGACAACGTCCGACGCGTTTCTGCATCAATTTAGGCCAATATGTATTCTGCTACATATTTTTGGTTAAAAAAAAATCCCAATAAGCGTATATTGATTGGTTTATATGAACGTTACGTCTACAAACTATGGGATATATTAATGGAGTTTTTATTTTTTGTTTATTTTTTTTTTATACTAATAATGGTGACAATCAGTGACTTATAGCGAGACTGTGATCTTGCGGCAGGCATTCGGACACTAAGTGACACTTTTGACACTTGGCGGGAACCAGTGACACTAATACAGTGATCAGTGCTACAAATAATGCACTGTCACTTTACTGACACTGGCTGGGAAGGGGTTAAACATCTAGGGCGATCACAGGGTTAACAGTGGGCCTAGCCAGTGTTTTTGTGTACTCTATGTGCTGCTTTCACTAATGGAGGAGATCGATTCTTGCCCCTGCTTTGTAGAGACATGGGATCGATCCCTCCCCCCCCCCCCCCTGTCAGAATGGAGATATGCCTTGTTTACATATCTCAGTTCTCTGTGTTTTACCGACAATCGGCGGGTGCCGGAAGACATTGAGTGGCCGCCACTCACAGATCGGCTTTTGCTGTGAATTATCACAGCAGAAGCGTCCCGTGCGCTCCCCCTGCAGGCGGAAGTGCAGAATTGCGTATATATACATGATCTGGCGCACAGCTGCCGCCCTGTAGCAGTAAGAGCCCTTGCACACTGGGGCGGTTTGCAGGCGCTATTGCGCTAATAATAGCGCCTGCAAACCGCCCCGAAAGTGCCGCTGCTGTGTATCCAGTGTGCAAGCCCCGAGGGCTTGCACACTGGAACGATGCGCTGGCAGGACGGTAAAAAAAGTCCTGCCAGCAGCATCTTTGGAGCGGTGAAGGAGCGGTGTGTATACCGCTCCCTTACCGCTCCTGCCCATTGAAATCAATGGGACGGCGCGGCTATACCGCCGGCAAAGCGCCTCTGTAGAGGCGCTTTGCGGTGGTATTTAACCCTTTCTCGGCCGCTAGCGGGGGTAAAACCGCCCCGCTAGCGGCCGCATACCGACGGTAAAACGCTGCTAATAATAGCGGCGTTTTACCGCCGACGCCGCCCCCCGCCCCAGTGTGCAAGGGCTCTAAAAGTGCTATAGGGTGGTCAGGGGTGGGAACAGCTGCAGAAAGTGAGATGCACGCTGTAGCTGGGAATGGACACGCCGTACAGATGTTCTATATTTGAGCACAGAGCACATATTTCTGAAGAATAAATAAACGTACCGGAAACAGGAATGTTAGAATGTGAAGGGAATTCGTTAGGAAGTGAATAGATAATGAAGAGAACATTGAGTGCACTGATTGGGAGCGTAGGGGGAGCCCTCACTGTATCCTTGTTGCTCACATCATAACTTGTCTTCCAGCGCGGGCTGCCTCGGTGTCAATCTGATCGGGGCGAACAGAGTGGTGGTGTTCGATGCTTCCTGGAACCCGTGTCACGACGCTCAGGCCGTATGCCGTGTATACCGATACGGGCAGAGAAAGCCTTGTCATATATACCGTCTGGTGTCTGACTACACTCTGGAGCGGAAGATCTACGATCGCCAGATCACCAAGCAGGGGATGTCAGGTGAGAGGGGAAGGCTGTTCATGGTGCTCTAAGGAGCAGGGCCCTCTGATTCCTACTGTATTAAAGTGTGTTGTATTTGTACTGTCTACCCTCAAGTTGTAAAGCGCTACGTAAACTGTTGGCGCTATATAAATCCTGTGTAATAATAATGGTGTTGGGGGGGGGGGGGGGTAGGGGATGTCAGGTGAGCGGGAAAGTCTGTTCATGGTGTTGGGGGGGGAGTCAGGTGAGCGGGAAGGCTGTATATGGTGTTGGGGGAGGGGGGGGATGTCAGATGAGAGGGGAAGGCTGTTCATGGGGGGAATGTCAGGTGAGCGGGAAGGCTGTACATGGTGTTGGGGGGGGGGATGTCAGGTGAGAGGGGAAGGCTGTTCATGGGGGGAATGTCAGGTGAGCGGGAAGGCTGTACATGGTGTTGGGGGGAGGGGGGGGAGTCAGGTGAGCGGGAAGGCTGTACATGGTGTTGGGGGGGGGGGGATGTCAGGTGAGCGGGACGGCTGTACATGGTGTTGGGGGGGGGGGGGGATGTCAGGTGAACGGGACGGCTGTACATGGTGTTGGGGGGGGGGGGATGTCAGGTGAGCGGGACGGCTGTACATGGTGTTGGGGGGGGGATTCAGGTGAGCAGGAAGGCTGTACATGGTGTTGGGGGGGGGGGGGGTTGGGGGATAATGTCAGGTGAGAGGGGAAGGCTGTACATGGTGTTGGGGGGGTTGGTGGGAAATGTCAGGTGAGCAGGAAGGCTGTTCATGGTGTTGGGGGGATGTCAGGTGAGAGGGGAAGGCTGTTCATGGTGTTGGGTGGGGGGGGAGGCTGTACATGGTGTTGGGGGGGCAGGGATTGTCAGGTGAGCTGGAAGGCTGTACATGGTGTTGGGGGGGGTGGGGGGGTGGTGGGAAATGTCAGGTGAGCAGGAAGGCTGTTCATGGTGTTGTGGGGGGGATGTCAGGTGAGAGGGGAAGGCTGTTCATGGTGTTGGGGGGGGGGGGGGCTGTACATGGTGTTGGGGGGGGCAGGGAATGTCAGGTGAGCAGGAAGGCTGTACATGGGGTTGGGGGGGGAATGTCAGGTAAGCAGGAAGACTGTACCTGGCTGTAAACAGGGATGTCCATGCTGGAAATGTCTCTTACTCCATTTTGCTTGTCTCCAGACCGCGTGGTTGATGATCTGAACCCCGAGATGAATTTCACCCGCCGTGAGGTTGAAAACCTTCTGCATTTTGTGGAGGAGGAGCCGGATCTCACGAAACAACACTTGGACTCTGCCAGGTTTTCAGAAACGGTCTTACAGAAGGCCTGTGATATGTACCCCCATCTGATCACCAAGGTTCGTCACCGGCAGACTTTTTTTTTTTTTTTCCTACGGAAAGCAAAGAGGTCATGCAGGGGCCAGGGACATATAGCAACCAATCAGTTTATCGTACGCAAACATGGAATGGAAAAGTACCAAACAAACATATTTAAGATTCTTGATATAAAAATGTAACTCTTTACTAGTTAACAATTGAAAAATGTAAATCGTGACGCAGTTTAAAAGATTGCAATCAATTACATCAAAGGTTTTTATATAGCATGTATACATTCCATCATATGTAGAGATCTTCAGTATCAGTCTGTACCAACACCGCAACGCGTTTCAACTCATACAGAGTCTTCATCTTTATATAATATATATACATTTTTTTCTTGTTTGCAGGATCCCTTCCAGCATGAGTCGCTTCTCCTGGACCGCAAAGAACAGAAACTGACACTGGCAGAGAAGAAAGCAGCAAAGCGCAGTTATGAGGAAGAGAAGAGGGCCTCTGTGCCGTACACGCGACCGTCCTACACACAATATTACCCCGCCCCAGACCACAGCATGGGCAATATCCCGGCATTCAGCCAGAGGAATTGGTGAGTAGTAGGGAATGGAGGTAATGGAAGCAGCGGTGGTGAGTGACTAGGAGGGTGGACAGGGAGAGTGATGAGTGACTGGAAGGATGGGTGGGCGGCAGTGGTGAGTGACTGGGAGGGTGGGCGGGCAGGAGTGGTAAGTGATTGGAAGGATGGGTGGGCGGCAGTGGTGAGTGACTGGGAGGGTGGGTGGGCAGGAGTGGTAAGTGATTGGAAGGATGGGTGGGCGGCAGTGGTGAGTGACTTGAAGGGTGGGCTGCAGTGGTGAGTGACTGGGAGGCAGTGTGGTGAGTGACTGGGAGGCAGTGGTGAGTGACTGGTTCCAGGAGTGGTGTGTGACTGGAAGGGTGGGTGGGCGGCAGTGGTGAGTGACTGGGAGGGAGGGAAGGTTGGGTGGGCAGGAGTGGTGAGTGACTGGAAGGGTGGGTGGGGGTCAGTGGTGAGTGACTGGGAGGCAGTGGTGAGTGACTGGTTCCAGGAGTGGTGAGTGACTGGGAGGGTGGGTGGGGGGCAGTGGTGAGTGACTGGGAGGCAGTGGTGAGTGACTGGTTCCAGGAGTGGTGAGTGACTGGGAGGCAGTGGTGAGTGACTGGGAGGCAGTGGTGAGTGACTGGAAGGGTGGGTGGGCTACAGTGGTGAGTGACTGGGAGGCAGTGGTGAGTGACTGGAAGGGTGGGTGGGCTACAGTGGTGAGTGACTGGGAGGCAGTGGTGAGTGACAGGGAGGGAGGGTGGGTGGGCAGGAGTGGTGAGTGACTGGAAGGATGGGTGGGCAGGACTGGTGAGTGACTGGGAGGGAGGGTAGGAGGTGATGAATGGGCGGCAGCTGACTGGGAGGGTGGGTGGCAGCGGTGAGTGACTGGAAGGGAGAAAGGGACTGAGGGTGGGTGGCAGCTTTGAATGACTGGGAGGGAGGATGGGTGGCTTTAGTGAGTGGCAGGAAGGGGTGACAGCGGTGATGACAGGCAGGGTGGATATGGGTAATAGTGGCGAGTAACTATGAGAATTGATGGGAGTGGCAGGCAGAGTGGGCGGCAGTGGTGGGAGTGCCAGGGACAGTGGGCGGCAGTGGTGGGAGTGCCAGGGACAGTGGGCGGCAGTGGTGGGAGTGCCAGGGACAGTGGGCGGCAGTGGTGGGAGTGCCAGGGACAGTGGGCGGCAGTGGTGGGAGTGCCAGGGACAGTGGGCGGCAGTGGTGGGAGTGCCAGGGACAGTGGGCGGCAGTGGTGGGAGTGCCAGGGACAGTGGGCGGCAGTGGTGGGAGTGCCAGGGACAGTGGGCGGCAGTGGTGGAGTGCCAGGGACAGTGGGCGGCAGTGGTGGGAGTGCCAGGGACAGTGGGTGGCAGTGGTGGGAGTGCCAGGGACAGTGGGTGGCAGTGGTGGGAGTGCCAGGGACAGTGGGTGGCAGTGGTGGGAGTGCCAGGGACAGTGGGTGGCAGTGGTGGGAGTGCCAGGGACAGTGGGTGGCAGTGGTGGGAGTGCCAGGGACAGTGGGCGGCAGTGGTGGGAGTGCCAGGGACAGTGGGGGCGGCAGTGGTGGGAATGCCAGGAACAGTGGGGGCGGCAGTGGTGGGAGTGGCAGGGAGAGTGGGAGGTAGTGGCAGGAAAGGATGGCGTTGGTGGGTGGCAGTGGTGATGAGTTGTGGGAGGGGAGGGGCAGAAATGGTGACTAATTGGGAGAGTTGGTAGCGGTGGTGGTTAATAATAGGGAGGATGGGCAGCGGAGGTGGGTGGTGTTTGTGACTAGGAGAGGAGATTGCAGTGGTGATTTTTGGTGATGTGTGGTGGTCCACATAGCGTTTTGTACCTTTATGGTAACGGTGCCATGAATATGCATCTCTCCCATACAGGCGCGCTCTGATGAAGGGTGATGACAGGCCCGTGGCCAGCGTCCGACCTCTGCAGTCCACCCCAATCCCCATGATGCCAAGGCACATGCCCGCGGGATCCGCTTCTGGTTCTCTCCATCCCTTTAACTTCCCCGTCAACTATCTACAAAGGGCAGGTGTCCTTGTACAGAAGGTGGTAACCACCACAGGTGAGCAGAACCGTCCCTTAAACCACCCCTCCCCCCCCCCCAATTAAAGAACCTCCAATACAAGAATAAAAAATCAAACAGTATTATCTACATTGTGTTAAAAATACCCCATATTCTATTTTTGGTGCAAAAAGCCGGTCTCTACGCTCACCATCCCGCCAGATCGATCACTTCGGCATTCAGTGATCAGTGTATGTGCATTATAAATGCCCCCAGTCAGTGTTTGGAAATGAACTTTGGTTTATCCGCTCAGGATTGTTCTCTACTTTTCTGCCTCATTTAGATATTGTTATTCCCGGGATGACGACATCGACAGACGTACAGGCCCGGATCAGCGCAGGAGAGAGCATTCATGTCATCCGCGGCACAAAGGGTAAGTGATCCGGGGGGGGGGGGGGGGGCAATGAAAAATGATGGTGCCTCTTTCAAAATGTAACTAGCCAGAAGCCGTCCCATCCTTATAGCTGCAATAAAACACATGGAGAAAATATATACCAGAGCTGCTTCACCGGACAAAGAATTTGTATTTCTGTCCATCCAGTCCTGAGATTTACACAGCACAGCTCTCTCTAGCAGGGGAAGAGAGTTGCATGTTGTCTGCTGCAGTTCAGTAACACTTGCAGGTCTTGTCCCCTCCCCCAGCCTGTGATTGGATAAGGGGAAAGGAGAAGCAGCAGACTTTGCTTGCTTTGCCACTCTGTTCTCTCCCCCTATCAGCATGATTCTTGTTTGCACTTGAGCACTGCCGTACTCCCCGATTTGGCTCCTTGTGCTGCTCCTCACTAACTCAGTCTGAGCTCTGCTCTACCGGAACTGCAAGCGGCTGATAACAGGTTAAATTCAGGTACTTGCACACTGCTAGGGTGACTTAACCACTTCAGCCGTGGAAGATTTACCCCTCTTCATGACCAGTCCATTTTTTGCGATACGGCACTGCGTTACTTTAACTGATAATTGCGCGGTTGTGCGACGCTGTACCCAAATAAAATTGACATCCTCCTCCCCCCCCCCCACAAATAGAGCTTTCTTTTAGTGGTATTTGATCACCTCTGCGGTTTTTATTTTTTGCGCTATAAACAAAAAAAGATCAACAATTTTGAAAAAAAAAAAAAATTTTTTTTTTTTACTTTCTGCTATAAAACACACCCAATAAAAAAAATGTACAAAATCAAATTTTCTCATCAGTTTAGGCCAATTTGTATTCTGCTACATGTTTTTTTGTAAAAAAAAATCCCAATAAGCGTATATTGATTGGTTTGTGCAAAAGTTATCGCGTCTTCAAACTATGGGATATTTTAATTAATTTTTTTAACTAGTAAAGGCGGCGATTGGCGATTTTTAGCAGGACTGCGACATTGCGGCGGACACATCGGACACCTAACTTTTGACACTTTTTTTAGGGACCTGTGACATTATTACAGTGATCAGTGCATTAAAAAAAAATGCACTGACACTGTACTAATGACGCTGGCAGGGAAGGGGGTTAACATCAGGGGCGATCAAAGGGTTAAGTGTGTTCCTAGGCCAGTGATGGTGAACCTTGGCACCCCAGATGTTTTGGAACTACATTTCCCATGATGCTCAACTACACTGCAGAGTGCATGAGCCTCATGGGAAATGTAGTTCCAAAACATCCGGGGTTCCGAGGTTCACCATCGCTGCCCTAGGGAGTGCTTACTGACTGTGGGGGAGGTGCTTTGACTGGGGGGGGGGGGGGGGGGGGACACAGAGATCCGTGTTCCTGCTTAGCAGAAACACAAGATCTCCATTTTCCCCTCTGGAAGAACAGCGATCTGCCTCTCCTCAGAACGATCGGCGGGGCCCCCGGCGTACATCGTGCTTCCACTAGACCTGCTGTGATTGGCTCCCGCTGTGTCCACCAGCCTAGTGCAAGGAGAGCACTTGTCACTGATTCCCTGTATTCTTAATTTACTGTACTCATCTTTTTTTTTTTTTTTTTTTTTTTTATTTCTGTGCACAGGAACGTACATTCGCACCAGTGATGGGAGGATATTTGCCATTCGGTCTAGCACTAAGAAGAGTTCAGAATCTCGGCGTCCTCCACCTCTAGGTAAGCTGTTACTTCTAGATTTACAGACTGCTGTGGCTGACCAGGAAGGATGCATTAGAAAGACACTGGAGTTTGTGTATATAATTTAATCCAATAGAGGGCGCAGGCATTGTGGCCTGGGTTAAAATCCGGCTACATGCAGCATGTTCATTTTGTGTTTGCTTCTCTTAGAATGCTGCTTCCACTTGTGATCATAGAGGCAAACAGAGACCAGCTCTGATCTCCTCTATGATACAGGAAACTGGAAGCGATGAGCACACATCACTTCCCGATTTTCCCCCCGGATGGAAACGCTGCCATTTTTAAAGATGAAAAGCATCTGAGCACACCGATTTTTGGTGTAATCAAAAGCTTTTAAAGGGCAGAGGAGGGATCTGGGATCTCTCCATTAAGAGTACCTGTCACCAGGGCCCAGACAAGGGGTGTACAGGGGGGGTGGCTGCCCTGGGCACTGTGGTATCATATGAGGTGGGGGCGGCGCTGCATGGAGATTGGGGGGAAGGGATTTGTGTTGGGAGGGGGAATTTGGGGGGGGGGGGGGGGCAGCAGGGGGTTATAATTGTGTTAGGAGGGGAAATTTGGAGGGATGTGTTAGGAGTGGTGATTTAAGGGGATTTTTTGTTGGGATCGGGTAAGAGGGTTGGGGGGAGTTGTGCTAGAAGAGGTGATATGGTAGAGGGGGGAGGATGTGGGGGTGGATGTGTTAGTAGGGATGATTGGGGGGGAGGGGAGGAAGAATTTGTGCTCAGAGGGAGGATTGGGGGGGAATTTGTGCTGGAAGGGGGGGATTTGGAGTCGGGGAGTGGGGAAGGATGTGTACTTAGAGAGGAAATTTGAGGGGTAGAGGATTTGCGCTAGGAAGGGTGATTTTTTTTTTTTTTTTCTTGGGGGTGGGGGCAAAAATTTGTTCTGGGAGAGGGGATTTCAGCAGGTGGATGGATTTGTACTGGGAGGAGGGGGAGTTTATGCTTAGGTGCTAAGCATGCAGACTGGAGCTCAATTTTTTTTTTTTTGGAGGGGGGGGGAGGCGCTTTTTGGCATGTTCGCCCTGGGCTCTAGGTGACCTCGTCCTCGGCACTGCTTATTGAATTTGAAAGGAAATTCCAATACCTATAATTTAATAGTTATTATTAGTTATTTCAGGTTTTCAAATTTTCAGATTTTCATTCTTTCAAATTTTCAGATTTTCATTCTTATTTTCGAATTTTCAAATTTCCGAATTTCCAAAATGTCGAATTTCCAAATTCAAATTTTCCAATTTCCGAATTTTTGGAAATTTTGGAAATTGAAAAATTTGGAAATTCCGGAATTAACAAATTTGTTAAAGTTCGTTAAACTAATTCGGAACTAAACGAATTGCACATGTCTAGTTATTATATTGTGCTTTTGTGCATTAAAATTCAAAAAAGTGTTTTCCAAAACACTTGCGTTTGAAAACTGCTGCATAAATAACCGCAAATTTTTTTTATGGGTTGTAAGAAATTTTATAGCAAAAAAACCTGATTGTTAAACAAAAAATGTCAGAAAAGGCCTGGTCTCCCAGTGGTTCAACTATCTACCATTTTAGCCTTTTTAGGTGGAATCATTTTGTTAATTGCTACTTTTTTTTTTACAACAGTTCTGTTCTGTTTGCTCCTAGGTTCCCAGCCTCAGCCAGGTTCGTACATGAGCAATGGTCGCCATGCTTCAAGCCCCCCCACCCAAGAGAAGGATGAGCCGCAGCGACCGACCTCCCCAGACAGTCCACAGATTCTGGGCGAGTTGCACCAGTACAGAGATTCGGGGGGTTCTCGAGGCTCCAACAGCGCACCCCAGCTTCCCAACCCCATGATCCAACCTCAGAGTATGAACCAAGCTCCAAGAACGCTGCCCAGAAAACGCAAAGAGCCACCCGACCAGCTAGGCCTTTGGTCCTCCTCCAAGAGACACCCCTATTCACAGTATGGTTACCCCGGCTTGGGAGGTTTTGGATTGCCACCTTCTTCGATGAACCACGGCTTGGCGAGAGCTGCGAACTCTTTGTACATGGGGGCCGGCAGCGGGTCCTCCCCCTTTCAGCTGCCATCTTTACTCTCAGACCCACAACTAGGCCTTCCTCTTGCCCCAGAGTCCCTCATGACGCCCAGTTCGGGCTCCTCTTCTGCCCCGTCGTCCAACATGCCCCCTTACTTGCTGCCCTCTAGTTTCCCCCTCCCGTATACACCACCGTTGCTCTCTCAAACCCGGATGTACGCCCCGTTCCCTTCTTCTGTGCTCAACCGGGGACTGTCGAGCAACAGCGCCGCGTCAGCCTTCCCAAGCTACCTCTCCTCCCAGTCCAGCTACCAGTCCCCCAACGGCGGATCAACCTCCCACTCGCTTCCCCCGGGGGAAGCCGAAGCGGGATCGAGCGAAGAGGACGGGAGAGACGACGACGACGTGGTGGAGGTGACAGGGAAGTGAAATCGTGACCTTGGACTTCAGTTTAGGAGAAGGCCGGTGAAGAACTATATACCTTCCCCCTCAAGCAGCACTGGTTGTCACCTGTGCCAGAAAGTTTGGTTGTGGGGTAAAATCTGCAGCCTTCTGATGGGTTTTCGAGAAGGTGCTGGGCCAACAAGCACAGGAAAACCAGCTCAATTTTTTTTTTTTTTTTTTCATCATCGTGTCATTCCACATAGGGGAGGACAACATATTTGGGGGGGGTGATTTCAGATCTACTTCCTCCCCTGGACCCTCTGTAATAAAACAAGCGTCTGCTTTCGTACCTCCAAAATACACTTTTTTTTTTTCTTTTCTCCCCCCCTCCCCCCAACACCTTGCTGTCGAAATTGAATGTCACGTTGAGTCGTGTTGGACGTTGACCTCGTTTGGTTTGGAAGGCATCCTGGTGACGGCATCATCCTCTCGGAGTGTCGGAATTGCGGTTCCTTCCTGCAAAGCTAAGGAGCACACAACGCTGCGACGGCAGCTGGGACCCCTCACAGGCGCCAGCGTCATCGTCTTTTTAAAACTGGTGAACGCCAACTCTTGCGTCTGAGTTCTAGGATCTGTCCTGGGTGGTTTTTATTGCGGGCGGGGGGGGGGGGGGGATAAACATTGGAGTTTTTATTAATTTTTTTATTTTTTTCTTTTCTAATATGGATTCATGTAGATCACTCGGAAACAGGCGCGTCCGATGCAGATATTTGTGCGCAGTTCAAAAGCAGCTAATTGACATCCAGCTGGTGACGCTTTTACCAAATGTGTTGTCCGATGTATAATAAGAAGAAAAAAAAATGGTGGATCTGTTCTGCAGTGGTGACAGCCCCTCTCTCCCCCCCCCCCCTCTCCCAACCCTGCAGTGAAGGGGTTAACTTAATCAGGTCTTTTTGATGTTTTATCAGATGTATTTTCTGTAAATGTTTTTTTTTTTTGTTTTGTTTTTTTTACACTCTGCATTTTTTTTCAGATTTCGATGACGTTGGCCTCATTAAATGGATTTTTATTTTTGTTGATGCACTGATTGCACTGCAATTGAGAGCAGAGGTCACTGTAGTGCAATCTGTGCATCAGAATAAAATTAATTAAAAAAAAAATAAATAAAAATAAAAAAATAAATGTATACTTTTGAAGCGTTAAAAAAAAAAAAAGCCACAGTGACCAATCGCCACTGATAACACTGAAGTGCTAAATATCCGACATTTGATTGGGTGCTGTGGTTTCCTCCCTGGCGGTGCGCTTTGTTTCATGTTAAAGACAGAAGGGAATAAATTATACGGCATGTGCAGAGTATTTTTCTGGGACTAAGAACCGTTGCCGGTAGCAACTACCGGACTGTCGGCTTCGGAGATCGCAGCAATAAGTGGCGGTACATAAAAGCGCAGCGCAGGCAACACGGAGGACGTAGTATTAAATGGTGGCTGGAAAGGTTTTGACATTATCTTTTTTACTCCGTAGGACATGAGTGCTCAACCTGTGGCCCTCCAGTTGTTGCGGAACTACAAGTCCCATCATGCTTCTGCCTTTGGGGGTCATGCTTGCAACTTAGCCTTGTTAAGCCTCATGGGACTTGTAGCTCTGCAACAGCTGGAGGGCCACAGCTATGCCGTAGGACACAGGTGTCAAACTGGCGGCCCTTCACCTGTTGGTGGCCCTTCACCTGTTGGCGGCCCTCCACCTGTTGGCGGCCCTCCACCTGTTGGCGGCCCTCCACCTGTTGGCGGCCCTCCACCTGTTGCGGAACTAAAGTCTAATGAGGCATTGCAAGGATGACAGTTACAAGCATGAGTCCCACAGGCAGAGGCATGATGGGACTTGTAGTTTCAAAACAGCTGGAGGGCCGCCAGTTTGACACCCCTGCCGTAGGAGATTCGTAAACAGGAAACCTGTCATAAAGCTACGGAGCTTACCGGCCTCATCCTGAACTTTAGTAGTTTTCCGGCTGTCGCGTTGATTCTTTGAATTCAGTGCTATTGGAGTCACTGACCCCCGAACAAGCATGCAGCTAGTTAGACCTCCTGTGCTTGTTGTGGGACTCAGGCCAAGGGACCAGCGTGAAAGCCAGGAAATGGGCATTTTTGGAGACATTGGCAGCCTACATATTTCCCCTCCATCATAGGTTTCCTTATGGAACCTTGAAGCCTTTATAACGCTCCGTGCACTCCAGCCGCTGGCGCTTGCATCCTTCAGGATCTGTTTCCTCGCGTCAGCGTAATATATACTGAAGCTGCGCACTGCTGTTTCCAGGAAGCTAAAAACTTTATTGTTCCAGCACTACACCCTGCTCTTTTACTAACGCGTTTCGACACCTACTGGGGCTAAATCATGGCTCTGATTAAAGTAGAATTCCACCTTAAACCTAACTAGACTTAAATTGTCCCTATGCTGACAAAAAAAAAAAAAGGATAGGCTTACCTATTCTCAGCCCAGTCTAGTCCGGTCACGTGATCTCCTGTGTCAGCCAGTGGTGGCTGCAGAGGAAAGGAGATAATGTTCGACAATGACCGGTAAAGCCTAGAGCAGTGACATCACCCGTAGGCTCTTATGGCCCACCTGTTGTCAGTGCTCCCTCCTCTCCCCTGCAGCCACCACTGGCTGACACAGGGGAATCAGATCACGTGACCAGACTGGAGCGGCCTGGAAATAGTTAAGTGTGTGGAGATATATATATATATGCATGATGCATTCTATGCATTAAGGTGAAAAAACTTCTGTAGTGCAGCAGCCCCCCAGAGCCCCCCTTTTACTTACCTAAGCCTGGTCTTTCCAGCGACGGGAACGAGCACACCAGCTCCAGCCAGTGTCTCGGGTTCTCATTGGATAGATTGATACCAGCAGGAACCATTGGCTCTCGCTGCTGTCAATCAAATCTAATGACACGGGGGGCGGGGCCGAGTCATGCTGTCTGTGTCAATGGTGGCAGCAGCAGGACTCAGGAGCGTGCCCGAAGAGTGCCCCGAGGAAGAGCGGCTCTCCAACGGGGCACTCGAGAAGAGGAGGATCGAGGCCACTCTCTGCAAAACCAACTTCACAGAGGAGGGAAGTATGACATGTTTGGTTTTGTTTTTGTTTTTCAAAAAAGGAACCTTTACATATCCTTTCAAGAGGAGCTCCAGGCTCCTTCAGAAAGAAAATTTAAAGTCAGCAGCTACAAATGCTGTAGCTGCTGACTTTTAATACATGGACACTTACCTGTCCAGTGATCCAGCGATGTCCTCACCCGAACAGATTCTTATTCAGTCGGCTTCAGGGTCGCCAGAAGTGGGAGCGAGTACTTGTCAAAACCTGCCCCCCCCCCCCCCCCCCCAAAAAAAAGGGGAGGGGCAGGAGGGTGCAAACAAGCTGAGCGTCCTCCTTTGGGTGGAGCTCCGCTTTAGGGTCCAGTAGGGGGTGAAATGTGTCAGGAGGAGGGAGATGGCTGTAGTGTTCTCTGAAGTGTTGGAACAATAAAGTTATTAGCTTCTTAAAAACAGCGCTGTGCAACTTTAGTATATCGTGCTTCCTTACAAAATGTTGGCAACAGCAGAACTCTCTGGAGCTGCGGTCGGGGTTTACAGCTGTCCAGCAATTTATTGACTATTAAAAAAAAAAAAAGAAATATAAAGAAAATGTTATTTAAAGAATCTTGCAGTTTGAGTATTTGCCAATCACGGTGAATTTATTAATTCGTGATTTTATTAAATGTAATTGTAATCTACTTGTGTCATGCCAGCTTGCCCAAGCATTGTCACACACAGCAGTTTGTTTTGGGTTCTGGTCCGTTCCGTTAAAATCCATTTTGTGGGGGGGGGGGTGTAGCCTCGGGGTCAGGGTTCATTGCTGCTTCCTTATCTTGTTTCTGTAACCTGCACAGGGAATATAAAAAAAAAATGTCTTGGTCTGAGTTACGGCTTCACTTTTCTTTCTTATGTTTTGGTAAATCCAGCCCTGCAGGATTGCAATTGACTTTGTCTTCTAGGTGCTGCCTCCTTGCAGTTGATTGTGCAGTGTATTTGATCTGATCAGTAGGGGCGTGTGTATGTGACCTTCCCTTCTCTGCAGCATCTGGCAGTCAGAACCAGAGAGGCTGGGCACCAGACAGCCATCAGTCAGTTTGAAGAAAGGTGTCCTCAGTCCTCACAGCCATGGAGCGCAGCGTCAGGAATGACACTCTTCTTTCCTTGTTGTTAAACATGAGAGGGGGTCACACAACCCTTTTTAGGACAGGTTCACTTTAAGGATAAAACCTCCTTGGCCTCCTAATCTATTGTAAGCTACCCCCCCCCCCCCACCACACACACACACACACACACCCCTGCAGAAATCTTTTTTGACGCTGCCCATTGACCTGAATAGGGTCTTCTTCCAATAGTACTGGTACGTCCCATTCAGGTCAGTAGGAAGTTACTGCACAGTTGGGGGCTCGTCCGGGATATAGACAATGCAATTGGCTTGTGCTGTCAGAGGAGATAAATAAACACCCTCTTGCTATGGCCTCCCAGCCTCTGTGCATAAATCTTGTTTGACGCTGCCCATTGATCTAAATAGGGTCTTCCAACCGTACTGTTACGACCCATTCAGGTCAATAGGAATTTACTGCACGTTTGGGGCCATGTCCTTCATCTAGACCAGGGATATGCAATTAGCGGACCTCCAGCTGTTGCAAAACTACAAGTCCCATCATGCTTCTGCCTCTGGGTGTCATGCTTGTGGCTGTCAGAGTCTTGCTATGCCTCATGGGACTTGTAGTTCCGCAACAGCTGGAGGTCCTCTAATTGCATAACCCTGATCTAGACCATGCAATCGGCTGCTGCTGTCAGAAGACGTAAAAAAAAGCACTCTCTTGCCATATCCTCCTACTGTATTTACAGCCTTTGTGCATAGATCTTAATGCTGCCTATTGACCTGATTAGGGTCTTCTTCCAGTGGTACTGGTACGGCCCATTCAATTCCGTAGGAAGTTACTGCACAGTTGGGGGCTCGTCCGGGATATAGACAATGCAATCGGCTGCTGCTGTCAGAGGAGGTAAATAGGCACCCTCTTGCTATGGCCTCCCACCGTATTTACAGCCTCTGTGCATAAATCTTGTTTAACGCTTCCCATTGACTTAAATAGGGTCTTCTTCCAATAGTACTGGTATGGCCCATTCAAGTCAATAAGAAGTTACCTCACAGTTGGGGGGCTTGTCCGGGATAGAGTCAATGCAGGAGGATGCTGCTGTCAGGGGAGGTAAATAAGCACCTAGGTAGGGTGAACTTTTTTTTTTTTTATTTTAAAGTGAACTGTGGTCCTATATAACTGCCAGACTGGGCGTGGGCTTGCGATTACTTCGGCAACATTTGCAATTTGTTTTGGATCAGTTTTTTGCATCAATTGCAATGCCGTTTTTGACCACTAGTGGGGTAGATACTGACAGAATGAATTGCCCTCGTCTTAATAAATTCCCACTACGGAGGTCTGCCGCGGCATACATGGATCAATTTTTTTTTTTTTTCCTGATGAGTCTCCAATGCAGGAGAGGTGGGCATCACCGCTGGCTTTCTTTATCTCAGAATTAGTAGAGAGAACTTGGTTAACCCCCTCACTGTCGTACTTTTTATCGCGGAGGAGTACCGTAAGAGGCTGGCGCGTATGCAGATACTCAGGATTACACTACAGCGAGGTATTGGTCATTCAGCAAGCGATAATCGTGCTGCGCCCACCCAGGGGACTTTTCTAATGTTGGGACTTCTTGCGCACATTTTAAAAGTAGGTCTGTCGGCTGCCTATAGAGGAGATGACCTGGTCGTTTTTTTTTTTTTTTGTAGGAAGGACTTACAAAACGTCTCCTTTCAGCAGAATGATAGAGGGGAGTATAGTATTACCCAATCTCTGTTTTGGCGGGGAAGGGGGGTTGGGTTGGGGTGGGGGGGGGCAGGGGTCTTGGGACGGTTATTCATTATAAAGCCGGTCACATGTTTATAGTTATCTATTTATTTCTACTTTCTTGTGTCCCATGTCTTTTTTTAAAAACATATATATATGGAAAATAATAGACCAGTTACTCGAGGCTGTCATGTTGATAAGGCTGAACTACCTGCCTATTTTTTTTTTTTTTTTGTTTTGTAAAATAAATGTTAAATCTGAATACACAGTGTCTTGTTTTGTATCTTGTAGCCAGTGACTTAAAAAAAAACGTATTTCGGGTTAAAATTTTCAGGCCAATGCTGCCAACAGAGGAGCGTTTTTCATGATTTTGCCAAAAATGTTTTACTAATCCAAGGCTCCTGAAATTGTTACTCTTGGGCAGTGGTGGTCAACTTTATTGATATTGGGGGGGTTGCTGCTCAAGTGCGGCCCCCGACATCACCAAAGGGCCACACATAAAATTCTGTGAATGTTCAGTGTTAGAGACAGCGGACACACAACAGTATATAGTCAAAGACTATGGACATAAAATGAGAGATGGTCAGAGACTGCGTATATGGTACAGAAGATGGTCAGAGCCTCCAGACATGGTACAGGAAATGGTCAAGGACTGCAGACGTGATATGAGAGGTGGGTAGAGACTGCAGTCATGATACAAGAGATGGTCAGAGAATGGAGACATGATACATCTGATGGTCAGAGACTGCATGCATGATAGAAGAGACTGCAGACATGATACAACTGATGGTCAGAGACTGGAGACTGCAGACCTGATACAAGAGGTGGTCAGAGGCTGCAGACGTGATACAAGAGGTGGTCAGAGAATGGAAACATGATACATCTGATGGTCAGAGACTGCATGCATGATAGAAGGGACTGCAGACATGATACAACTGATGGTCAGAGACTGCAGACATGATACAACTGATGGTCAGAGACTGCAGACATGATACAAATGATGATCAGAGACTGCAGACATGATACAAGAGGTGGTCAGAGACTGCTGACCTGATACAAGAGGTGGTCAGAGGCTGCAGACATGAAAATCTGCAAACCAGGGATCTTGGTGTTCAATATGACTTTGTTGTTCCGGAATACAGGCACACAGTACAGAGGAAGTCTTGGTGGAAGGCTGGACACAAGGCAGCGCTCTATCACATGGGGTAACCTAGAAGTAGTCCAAAGGAAATGTTAAAAACGAAAGTGCACCCCTTGACTTCATTGAGCACTGACACCCCCCCCCCCAATTGTTATATCATACATGTCATACAGTGCATCCGGAAGGTATTCACAGCGCTTCACTTTTTCCACATTTTGCTATGTTACGGCCTTATTCCAAAATGGATTGAATTCATTATTTTCCTCAAAATTCTACAAACAATACCCCATAATGACAACGTGGAAGAACTTTGTTTGAAATCTCTGCAAATGTATTAAAAATGAAAAAATCCCATGCTCAATACTTTGTTGAAGCAACAATTACGGCCTCAAGTCTTTTTGAGTATGATGCTACAAGCTTGGCACACCTATTTCAGGGCAGTTTCTGCCATTCTTCTTCGCAGGACCTCTCAAGCTCCATCAGGTTGGATGGGGAGCGTCGGGGCACAGCCATTTTGAGATCTCTCCAGAGATGTTTAATCGGGTTCAAGTCTGGGTTCTGGCCGGGCCACTCAAGGACATTCACAGAGTTCTCCCATAGCCACTCCTTTTTTTTATGGCTGTGTGCTTAGGGTCGTTATCCTGTTGGAAGTTGAACCCTCGCCCCAGTCTGAGGTCCAGGGCGCTCTGGAGCAGGTTTTTATCCAAGATGTCTCTTTACATTGCTGCATTCATCTTTCCCTCGATCCTGACTAGTCTCCCAGTACCTGAAAAACATTGCTGCAGCAGGATGCTGCCACCACCATGCTTCACTGAAGGGATGGTATTGGCCAGATGATGAGCGGTGCCTGGTTTCCTTCAGACAAGATGCTTGCCATTCAGGCCAAAGAGTTCAATCTTTGTTTCATCAGACCAGAGAATTTTGTTTGTTATGGTCTGAGAGTCCTTCAGGTGCCTTTTGGCAAACTCCAAGCGGGCTGTCATGTGCCTATTACGGAGTGACTTCCGTCTGGCCACTCTACCATACAGGCCTGATTGGTGGAGTGCTGCAGAGATGTTTGTTCCTCTGGAAGGTTCTCCTCTCTCCACAGAGAAATGCTGGAACTTTGTCAGTGACCATCGGGGTTCTTGGTCACCTCGCTGACTAAGGCCCTTCTCCCCGATCGCTCAGTTTGGCCGGGCGGCCCGCTCTAGGAAGAGTCCTGGTGGTTCCAAACTTCCATTTATGGATGATGGAGGCCACTGTGCTCATTGGGACCTCCAATGCTGCAGAAATTTTTCTGCACCCTTCCCCAGATCTGTACCTCCATACAATCCTGTCTCGGAGGTCCACAGACAATTTCTTGGACTTCATGGCTTGGTTTGTGCTCTGAAATGCACTGATAACTGTGGGACCTTATATAGACAGGTGTGTGCCTTTCCAAATCATGTCCAATCAACTGAATTTACCAAAGGTGGACTCCAATCAAGTTGTAGAAACATCTCAAGGATGATCAGTGGAAACAGGAGGCACCTGAGCTCAATTTTGAGTGTCATGGCAAAGGCTGTGAATACTTATGGAGCCGTGAAAATTTCCACTCGCATTTTGCGAGTGGAAAATGATGGCTGGCGAGTGTGGATTGCCTCGGAGGGGGGGGGGGGGGGGGGGAGCACCGCCAGCAGGGGTTGCATAGGAGCCCTTCTCCCAGTGATCGCCCAGGGGAAGAGAGAGGAGGGGACTCAGGCCAGGAGGTGGGGCTGTATGTGACGGTGAACGTGGGGAACACTCGGCAATTCAAATGAAAGCTGTTACGGCAACGTTCGCCCGCTCTCTGATAATCCGGCCAGCAATCCTCTTCCTCTCCTCCCCTGCGCAGGTGAAGCGGCATTGTTGGGCACAGGGGAGGCTGTATTGATGGACACAGGTGAAGCTGCATTGATGAGCAGTGAGACTGCTTTGTTGGGCATAGGTGAGGCTGCATTGATGAGCAGTGAGGCTGCCTTCCTGGGCACAGGTGAGGCTGCACTGATGGGCACAGGTGAGGCTGCATTGCTGGGCACGGGTGAGGCTGCACTGATGGGCACTGATAAATTTGTTAATATTTATTTTTGTAACTTAATACTGCATAAAACCTTTAAGTGTCATTTCATGAGATAAGTTATGAGGGTGTCTTTAGGGGCAGGGCGGGGTTGGATGGGGCAACTCTTAAAGTGATTGTAAAGGCTCGTTTTTAAATTTTATTTAAAATAACACACATATCATACTTGCCTCCACTGTGCAGCTCGTTTTGCACAGAGTGGCCCCAATCCTCGACTTCTGGGGTCCCTCGGCGGCTCTCACGGCTCCTGCCCGCATCAGATAACCCCATAGGGCAGGGATGTGCAATTAGCGGTCCGCTAATTGCATATCCCTACCCTAATAGAAGTGCTCGCCCGGGAGGGGTTACCTTGCGGGCATGCTCCCGGGTCCATCATGCGGCGTCCGGCGTCCATAGACACGAATGCCGGACTCGGCCCCGCCCCCCCCCCCCCCGGGTGCCCGCGTCATTGGATTTGATTGACAGCAGTGGGAGCCAATGGCTGCGCTGCTATCAATCTATCCAATCAAGAGCCGGGACCCCGTGCAGAGAGGGACAGCGCGTCTCCGCCGAGGGAAATACAGGGCTCAGGTAAGTAAAACGGGGGGGGGGGCAGCTGGGGGGCCGGTGACTGCCAGAAGTTTTTTTTATCTTAATGCATAGGATGCACGAGAGTTTACAACCCCTTTAAAGCCTGGCTAGTAGCTCGGGACTTGAAATTTTGAGCCCTGCTTTACGTACATGGAATTTTTTTTCATTTTTTACTTTTAAAAAAATTGCAAAGATGTCAAACTTCTTTCACGTTGTCATTATGGAGTATTGTTTGTAGAATTTTGAGAAAAATAATCTATTTAATCCATTTTGGAATAAAGCTGTAACATAACAAAATGTGGAAAAAGTGAAGCGCTGTGAATCCTTTCCAGATGCAACGTATGACTATGCAAAGGCCAAGAGTCATACTTACCAATCGACCCTTCCCCCTTCAGAAGAACGACTTCCCGATCCTAAGGTCCATTTGATATAGGCTATGGCTGATGCATCGTCCATCATGTAATGTTTATAATGATACTAAATGACCGTCCTTAGGATTGCCAAGATGTGAAATACTTTGTAGATATTGTACTTTCTAATAGCTTTGTCTTGAAATGGCAACTTGTACTGTCCTTAACTACTGGAAAGCAAAACCAAGAATGTATATGAAAAAAAAAAATATAACAGCTTCAACTCTTCTGGGAAGGCTGTCCACAAGGTTTAGGAGTGTGTCTATGGGAATGTTTGATCATTCCTCCAGAAGAGCATTTGTGAGGTCAGGCACTGATGTTGGATGAGAAGGCCTGGCTCGCAGTCTCTGCTCTAATTCATCCCATAGCTGCACAAAGCAAGATCCATAAAGACATGGATGACTGAGTTTGGGGTGGAGGAACTTGACTGGCCTGCACAGAGTCCCAACCTCAACCTAGAACACCTTTGGGATGAATTAGAAGTTGAGTTCACGTGCTCAGCGTCATATCCAGAGGTTGTCTTTGGGAAATAGATGTATGAGCGCTGCCAGCATTGCTGCAGAGGTTGTAGGGGTGGGGGGGTCAGCCTGTCAGTGCTCAGACCATACGCCGCACACTGCATCAAATTGGTCTGCATGGCTGTCGTCCCAGAAGGAAGCCTCTTCTAAAGATGATGCACAAGAAAGTCCACAAACAGTTTGCTGAAGACAAGCAGACTAAGGACATGGATTACTGGAACCATGTCCTGTGGTCTGATGAGACCAAGATAAACTTATTTGGTTCAGATGGTGACAAGCGTGTGTGGGGGCAACCAGGTGAGGAGTACAAAGACAAGTGTGTCTTGTCTACAGTCATGCATGGTGGTGGGAGTGTCATGGTCTGGGGCTGCATGAGTGCTGCCTGCACTGGAGGAGCTACAGATCATTGAGGGAACCATGAATGCCAACATGTACTGTGACATACTGAAGCAGAGCATGATCCCCTCCCTTCAGAGACTGGACCGCAGGGCAGTATTCCAACATGATAACCACCCCAAACACACCTCCAAGACCACCACTGCCTTGCTAAAGAAGCTGAGGGTAAAGGTGATGGACTGGCCAAGCATGTCTCCAGACCTAAACCCTATTGATCATCTGTGGGACATCCTCAAACGGAAGGTGGAGGAGCGCAAGGTCTCTAACATTCACCAGCTCTGTGATGTCATCATGGAGGAGGGGAAGAGGACTCCAGTGACAACCTGTGAAGATCTGGTGACCTCCATGTCCAAGAGGGTTAAGGCAGTGCTGGAAAATAATGGTGGCCACACAAAATATTGACACTTTGGGCCCAATTTGGACATTTTCACTTAGGGGTGTACTCACTTTTGTTGCCAGCGGTTTAGACATTAATGGCTGTGTGTTGAGTTATTTTGATGGGACAGCAAATTTACACTGTTATACAAGCTGTACACTCACTACTTTACATTGTAGACAAGTGTCATTTCTTAGGATGCATTAAGGTGAAAAAACATGAGGGCTTACAAACCCTTGAATTTGGTGTAGTGTAACCTTTCTTTGTTGTTTATGAACATTCTTCCCACTGATCACCAATGTAAGGGACATTCTTCTCACTGATCACCAATGTAAGGAACATTCTTCTCACTGATCACCAATGTAAGGAACATTCTTCTCACTGATCACCAATGTAAGGGACATTCTTCTCACTGATCACCAATGTAAGGGACATTCTTCTCACTGATCACCAATGTAAGGGACATTCTTCTCACTGATCACCAATGTAAGGAACATTCTTCTCACTGATCACCAATGTAAGGAACATTCTTCACACTGATCACCAATGTAAGGAATATTCCATCCAATGGCCACCAATGTACTGTAAGTGGCATTCTGGTGCTGGGGGTTATTTATTACTGGGGGCGGTACTAAGCTTGGTAGGCGGGGTCACAGGAGGAAGAGCTGTCTCTGATTGGTTGGACGGTCTCGCACAATGCTGTCAGTGACAAAGCGGGGGGGAGAGGGGATCACGTGATCTGACTGGTTCTCCCCCTCCTCCGCTGCTGTCATTCCACCCACCAATCACCATCAAGTTCTCTCCATCTGCCCGCCCAGCACAAGATAGCCACCGCCCACCACTTCGCTCACCCGCCAATCACAGTGAGCTTTCCCTCCGTGCTCCTCAGAAGATGGCCGCCGCGCGTACCCGGGCTACTACATTCCCCAGCATGCCTCGCGGCGCCGGGGGAGGGGGCGGGGCTCGGTGTGTGGAGGGAAAGGGGAAGACGCGCGGGTAGTGACGTGTAAAGCGAGCGACGGAGAGCCTGAGAGAGCGTGAGAGACACAGAGAGAACCGCGGCCCGGGGTAAGAGACGCCGGACCGGACTGAGGGGGAGGGACCGGGAGAGCCCGAGGTGACAGCCGGTGTGAGGAGGAGGGACATGGAGCCGGCAGACAATAGGAGGACACGAGGAGGGACTGACAGTACAGAATGAGGGAGAACAATACAGGGGAGAGAATCCCATCATAGAGGATGGGGGCACCGAGATATGTTATATACAGAGAGGACATGGGGGGAGACAGACTGCCTCCATATTATAAGAGGGAGACACCGAGAAGACCACCATATACAGAGAGGACAGGACAAATGGGGGGGGGGGAGACCACCATATACAGAGAGGACAGGACAAATGGGGGGGGGAGACCACCATATACAGAGAGGACAGGACAAATGGGGGGGGAGACCACCATATACAGAGAGGACAGGACAAATGGGGGGGGGGAGACCACCATATACAGAGAGGACAGGACAAATGGGGGGGGGGAGACCACCATATACAGAGAGGACAGGACAAATGGGGGGGGAGACCACCATATACAGAGAGGACGGGACAAATGGGGGGGGAGAGACCACCATATACAGAGAGGACAGGACAAATGGGGGGGGGAGACCACCATATACAGAGAGGACAGGACAAATGGGGGGGGGGAGACCACCATATACAGAGAGGACAGGACAAATGGGGGGGGAGACCACCATATACAGAGAGGACAGGACAAATGGGGGGGGGGAGACCACCATATACAGAGAGGACAGGACAAATGGGGGGGGGAGACCACCATATACAGAGAGGACAGGACAAATGGGGGGGGGAGACCACCATATACAGAGAGGACAGGACAAATGGGGGGGGGGGAGACCACCATATACAGAGAGGACGGGACAAATGGGGGGGAGACCACCATATATAGAGAGGACGGGACAAATGGGGGGGGGAGACCACCATATACAGAGAGGACAGGACAAATGGGGGGGGGGGAGACCACCATATACAGAGAGGACGGGACAAATAAGGGGGGGGAGACCACCATATATAGAGAGGACAGGACAAATGGGGGGGGAGACCACCATATACAGAGAGGACAGGACAAATGGGGGGGGGGGGAGACCACCATATACAGAGAGGACAGGACAAATGGGGGGGGGGAGACCACCATATACAGAGAGGACAGGACAAATGGGGGGGGGGGAGACCACCATATACAGAGAGGACAGGACAAATGGGGGGGGGGGAGACCACCATATACAGAGAGGACGGGACAAATGGGGGGAGACCACCATATATAGAGAGGACGGGACAAATGGGGGGGGGGAGACCACCATATACAGAGAGGACAGGACAAATGGGGGGGGGGGAGACCACCATATACAGAGAGGACGGGACAAATAAGGGGGGGGAGACCACCATATATAGAGAGGACAGGACAAATGGGGGGGGAGACCACCATATACAGAGAGGACAGGACAAATGGGAGGGGGGGAGACCACCATATACAGAGAGGACAGGACAAATGGGGGGGGGGGAGACCACCATATACAGAGAGGACAGGACAAATAAGGGGGGGGGAGACCACCATATACAGAGAGGACAGGACAAATGGGGGGGGGGAGACCACCATATACAGAGAGGACAGGAGACCAATATGAGGACATGTGAGGGAGAGAACAGCTATAGGAAGGGATCTGGTGTTGGAGGACACACATGGGGGGTGTAAGAAGTGAACTGCCATAATGGGAGACTTGGGGGGGGGGGCAGATGTGACAACCAGTGTTGGGGGAGGGGGGACCGGCCCATAAGGATTTCCAGTGATTTCTGCTTGTTGCTATGTGTAGAATGACAGTTTTTTATTGTGGGGGAAAAAAAGAGCACTATATGGGGGAAGGGGGGAGGGGGTCTTTGACATCTGCTGCTGCTGTGTCCGGGGTAATTAAAGCCGATCTCCAGCTTTACTTTTAATAGTTTGGCCCAACTATCTGCTACATTAACATGTGAGCCCCGCTGGGTGTGCTGAATATACTGTATGTGACCTCATCTCCATACAGTATGGAGATGCCCAGCGGTGCTCAGCCATTCCTAGGCGACTTTGTATTTCTATCAATGAATACAAAGCTTCCTCTGATTGAGATCATGATATCATTGGCCCACCTCTCCAACTTGGAAAATCGGAGAGACGTTTATATTTATTGATGGGAATACAAAGCTGCCTAGGAATGGCCGAGTCGGAGATCGTGATGTCATTGGCCCAACTCAGCAAATCGGTAGAAGCTTTGTAGTCGGTGAGAGAATACAAAGCTGCCTATGAATGGCCTCTTGAGTGGTTGAGTCAGAGAGCAATGGCATCATTGGCCCACCTCTCCAACTCGGCCAATCAGAGTAAGCTTTGTATTCAATGGTAGAATACAAAGCTGCCTAGGAATTCCTCAATCACAGGCAGACGACAGTGACAGGGGTCGGGACAAACTGACACGGGGGGGGGGGGGGGGGTGGTTATGTATACAACAGTCTGCTTCATTTACATGGCCTAAATCGAACCCCCTCCCAAAAAAAAGAAAGCCTGCTCTGCCGGTGTCGTCCTTTTCCCGGCCCTCGTCACTGTCCTTTCTGCTGGACAGCTTGGCCCGCATGTCATTGTAGCAAAAAGTAACCCGAGATGACAAAATGTATTCTGATACTAAATGCATTTATTACACGTATTATCAGCTCAGTGTGTTACTATTATCTTGTTTTTGTATTTGAGTCTGACTCAGATTTGTCGTGCAAACGGTAATTGTTGCAAATCATCATTCCGGCTTTTAATGATGGTGCATTTGGGAGTAGGTTGTTGGTGATACTGAACACACGCTGTGTAATGACATTGTCTCTTCTATTTCTGTACACTGTAATTATTTTAATAAAAAAAAAAGAAAAAAAAAATTCCAAGTACCTTTTTTTTTTCCTATTGGATACCCAGCTGTCACATGACCCAGCTGTCACATGACCCAGCTCTCTCCAAGCCGTTCTGCAGGGAAACAGAAGTAGGAGCTTCTAGTTCTCTGCTGCTGGTCACATGTTAAAAAAAAAAAAAAAAAAAAAAAAGTATTTGGAATACGGAGCAAAAATAAATAGTATCAATTGTTATAAGTTGTCATAGAAATATGTGTGTGAATCTCCCTTACAGGGGCACAGACAGCAATAGAAACATGGCAAGGGTTCTAATCCCTCTCCATTCAAAACTAAAAACATAAGTTTTAGTTTTGCCTTTTTAGTTATACTATTTAATTTAGATTGAACAACTTGTGGGTTTAGTGCTGTATTTTTTTTGTTGCTCCTTTGTTAGTTTTTTTTTTTTTTTTAATATTTTCAACTTTTAGTTTTATTTTGTATGACGGTTTGTCTCCATGTCATTCTGTACTTGTAAACCAAAAAAATAAATAAATCTTTTACATTTTAAAATTTGATTAAAAAAAAAAAGTGATTGAAAACAGCAGGTTTAGAAACTGTTTTTTTTTTTTTTTTTTTTTTTTTTTTTTTTTTTTTTTGCTGTCTGTATCCCTTCTGGTGACTTTTGTCATTGGTACAGAAAGATGGAAAATCCAATGTGTGTGGTTTTTTTTTTTTTTTTTTTTTTTTTTTTTGAGTTGTCACCAGAACAGGAAGCAAGAGAGAAATCTTCCAATGGGGACATCTGTTCTGGTGAAAACCGTTCTCGTATGTGATTGTTGTGTGAATGTCAGGACTGATGGATCAGAAATACAAATCCTTTGGCAGGCAGAGCAGGTCCCCCTGTATATTCAGCTCCTAGCCTGGAGTTCTGCGTCCCGTCCGCGCTATAGCCGAATGACGGCTGCAGCGCGGACCTACTTTGCCGGGACGGCGTCAATTGACGTCCTCCCGTGCTCGAGCGGCCTGCGCGCCCCCTGCATGCTCTGTGATCAGCCAGTCTGAGACTCGGCTGATCGCAGATCGGGGGTCGATCCCGACCCCTTTACCACATGATCAGCTGTCAGCCAATGACAGCTGATCATGTGATGTAAACAGAGCCGGTAATCGGCTATTTTTTTTTTTTTTTTTTCTCACGCTAACAGCGTGAGGAGAAAAAAAAAAAAAAAGCCGATCACCGGCGGCTGTGAGAGGGACAACAGTCCCGATCGTGGAGAGGCTCTGCAGAGTCATCTGTGCCAACTATAAATGTCACCAATCAGAGCCGCCTTATCAGTGTAGCCTCATCAGCGAATATCAATGAAGGAGAAAAAATTACCTGTTTGCAAAATTTTTTTTTTTTTTTTTAGCAAAGCCCCGGACAAATTGGCTGGCCGAAGACCAGAGCACTTTTTGCGATTCGCCACTGCGTCGCTTTAACTGACAATTGCGCGGTCGTGCGACGTGGCTCCCGAGCAAAATTGACATCCATTTTTTTTTTTTTTTTTCCCTCTGTTTAGGTCGATACATATTCTTGGTAAAAAAAAAAAAAAAATCGCAATAAGCGTTTGATTGGTTTGCGCAAAAGTTATAGCGTCTACAAAATACGGGATAGATTTATGGCATTTTTATTTATTAATTTTTGACTAGTAATGGCAGTGATCAGTTTTTTTTTTTTTTTTATCGTGACTGTGACATTGCGGCAGACAGATCGGACACTTTTGGCGCTATTTTAGGACCATTGTCATTTATACAGCGATCAGTGCGATTAAAAATGCATTGATTACTGTGTAAATGTGACTGGCAGTGAAGGGGTTAACCACTAGGTGGCGCTGTAGTGGCTAAGTGTGTCCTAGGGAGTGATTCTAACTGGGAGGGGCTACGTGTGACACGTCACTGATCACCGCTCCCGATTACAGGCAGCTGTGCTCAGTATCATTAGGCAGAACGAGGAAATGCTTGTTGACATCGAGTCCGCGGGACCCGCGATCACACTTACGGAGGTCGCGGCAGGGTCGCGTGCGCGACCACATAGCGGCAAATTTAAAGGGACGTACCTGTCTGTGCCATTCTGCCGACATAAGTGTTTGTGCGGTGGTCGGCAAATGGTTAAATACCACCAAAAGATAGCTCAATTTGTGTGGAAAATTAAATGATAAAAATTTCATTTGAGTACAGTGTTACATGACTGAGTAATTGTCATTCAAAGTGTGACAGCGCTGATAATTGGTCTGGGGGGGGGGGGGTTATAACCCCGCTTTTTACTCTGAAATTGACAAAAAAAAAAAAAGTGGTTTTCCCTTTTTAGTTCTAAATTTAAAGCAAACTAAAAGTGATCCAAGAGGTTCCAATCTGCTGGCAATTTTTTTTTTTTTTTTTAAATTACTTTTTTATTTTTTACAAACAGGACTATACTTTCTTTGTACAGTAGAATTGCACAGAGCGGCTCTGATCCTCCTGTTCTCGGGTCTCCCGCCAGCACTTCTGGCTCCTCCCTCTTTTGCTGGTGCCCCCAGTAGGAAATTGATTCCCGTGGGGGGGGGGGCATGCATGCACTTGCTCCCGAGCCCCACTGCTGCATCCATTGGCACTGACAGTGAGACTAGTGGCCATCCCCTCCCCCCGCTCCCTCCTTACTAGAGTTGATTGACAGAAGTAGGTGCCAATGAGCACTGCCCAATGAGGAGGGAGACGGCGGCGAGGGCCGCTGCTCTCGTGCACCTCACTGGATCGTATCAAGTAGGAAAAGGGGGCGATCCTGCAGCAAAAGTTTTATTTTTTACCTTAAAGCGGAGTTCCGCTGTAGCTGCTGCTTTTAATATTAGGACACTGACCTGTCCTGGAATCCAGCAATGTCTGCCACCCCAGCTGAGGTGGTTTCCATTGGCTCTCGGGTGCTGCCACCACCATTAGTGGTAAGGGAAACCGACGGTTCCCCACTGCGCATGCGCAAAGCGTGTAGCGCCTTCTGAATGGCCTGGTGACGTGGGGGGGGGAGGAACTTCCGGGTGATCTCGCCATGGTGGAGGAGGCAGGGAAGTGGAGATTTCACTTTTGGGTGGAACTCCACTTTATTGTATAGAATGCATTAAGGTAAAGAAAAACCTTGCGGTTTTAGAACCACGTTAAGGCGCCTTTCACATGTACGGCTATTCTGCCGCAGTTAAAAGCATGTTTTTTTGTTTTTTTTTTTGTGAAATTTAAGACTCCGGGCACTGCGATCAGCTGCATTTGCACAGTGCGATTGGCTGCGGTTGCGTTTAGCTGCGGTTTGCCATTTCCATGGCAACCCGATAGGGTACCGACTCGTATTGAACGGGGATCCGACTTGTTTGGTATGAATCTTGAGGGGGAACTCCATGCCAAATTTTAAATAAAAAACCGGCGTGGGTTCCCCCCCCCCCCCCGGTGCATACCAAGCCCTTAGGTCTGGTATGGATTTGTAAGGGGAACCCCCTATGCCAAAAAAATGGCGTGGGGTTCCCCCCCCCCAAAATCCATACCAAAATCCATACCAGACCCTTATCCGAGCACGCAGCCCCGGTCGGTCAGGAAAGTGGGTGGGGACGGGCGAGCGCCCCCCCCCCCCCCCTCCTGAACCGTACCAGGCCGCATGCCCTCAACATGGGGGGGGGTGCTTTGGGAGAGGGAGCGCCCTGCGGGCCCCCCCCACCCCAAAGCACCTTGTCCCCATGTTGATGAGGACAAGGGCCTCTTCCCGACAACCCTGGCCGTTGGCTGTCGGGGTCTGCGGGCGGGGGGCTTATCGGAATCCGGGAGCCCCCTTTAATAAGAGGGGCCCCCAGATCCCAGACCCCCACCCTATGTGAATGAGTATGGGGTACATGGTACCCCTACCCATTCACCTAGGGAAAAAGTGTTACTTTAAAAACCTGTGTAGTGTGTTTTTTTTATTAATTTATTAGACCGCTCCGGGGGTCTTCTTCTGACTTGTGTGTGTGTGTGTGTGTGTGTGTGTGTATATATATATATATATATATATATATATATATATATATATATATATATATATATATATATATATATATATATATATATATAATATATTTTTTTTTTTTTTCTAATTTCATGTAACACTGTTAGTTTTTTTAGTAATGTTCTTTGTTCTTGAAGTACATTGTTTTTTTGTTTTTGTTTTTTTTTTTTTTAATTTCTTTTAATTTTAATGTGGCTTTTTTTTTTTTTTTTTTGGGTAACATGATCTAGTGTCTGAAATGGCCTTAATAATAATAAATCACAGATTTGAGGTAAAGTTTTTAGCCACAGCAGAACACTTTTAAAAATGTTTTAGTAATTCTGTAAGAGATCAAATGGGAAAAGAAAAACAAGTAAGAAAACTTGTAAAATGTATATTTCAGCAGATCTAAAAATAAATGTGCTTCTGCGGTAGAGCCCCTCTCCCCCCCCCCCCCCCCCCCACATTCCCCCGATGGGATATACATACATATGTGGAGGGGGGGGGGGGGGCGCCTGTGCCCTGCTCTGTGCCGCCTGCTGGGACCTTTCAGTCATTATGCTGCATCTGTTGTGAGTGTCAGCCATGAATTGTATGAAACATTCTTACCTGACAGCTGAACAATAACGGCGTTCTCAGGCTGAACCAGAGCTATAGACACATCATTTATAATGTATGAGAGCAACTGGGGGGGGGGGGCCCCTCTACTGACCTCTCTGGAAGGAAGCTGTGGGGGGGAGTTACCTCTTTGCTGCACAGGGTGCCAGTCTTGTATATTGACAAGCAAGGACTGCAGTGGAGTCTGTTCGGCCCTGTACAGTACACATGGGCTGCACCTTGTATCAGAGCAGTGTGTGTGGCAAGGTTTTACAAAGCATTTGTATCCCGGCTGCTGCTATCCCACCTGCAGGCTCTGACCCAGCATAGCCAGTGGAATAGAGGGAGATGCTGCTCTCCCCTCAGGAACACGGAAGCAACATGTATTATGTCACTTCCTGGTGTAGCTGTCATTTTCCCCGGCTGCTGTAGCCAGGATAGAAGCTAATGGAACATGATCCGTGCTCCGTTAGCACAGAGGGGTTACAAAGTAACATTGTTTATAAACATTGATCAGACCGGAGATGGAGAGATACAAAGTAACATTGTTTATAAACATTGATCAGACCGGAGATGGAGAGATACAAAGTAACATTGTTTATAAACATTGATCAGACGAGAGGTCCCTGTTCACACGGCTGTCCAATCCGGTCCGCCTGTCAGTTCTTCAGGTGGACCTGATCGGAACCTATGGAGTGGCGAATGTCAGCGGTGACATGCCCGCTGCTATCCGATCCTGTCCATCAAATCCAGGCGGATGGTGGTCCTATTTTTTTTTATTCGTCTGGCGGATTGGATGAAGATATCCAGGTGGTCTCACTTTTGTTGTCAATTTGTTAATGGCTGTGTGTTGAGTTATTTTGAGGGGACAGCAAATTTACACTGTTATACAAGCTGTACACTCACTACTTTACATTGTAGCAAAGTGTCATTTCTTCAGTGTTGTCACATGAAAAGATAGAAGAAAAGATTTACAAAAAATGTGAGGGGTGTACTGACTTATGTGAGATACTGTAAGTGTCCATATATTAAAAGTTGGCAGCTACAGTATTTGTATTTTTTTTTGTGGGTGGGGCGGACCTCCTCTTAAAAAAAAAAAAAAAAAAACTAAACCTTTTTCTGACATTTTGTTGTTTTACAAGTTAAAATCAATATTTTTTTTTTTTCCTAGAAAATTACTTAGAACCCCAAAACGTATATATTTTTAGCAGAGACCCTAGAGAATAAAATGGTGATTGTTGCAATATTTTATGTCACACTGTATTTGCACGGTGGTCTTTCAAACGCAATTTTTTTTTTGGGGGGGGGGGGGGGGAATACACTTTAATGAGTTTTAAAAAGACGAAACCGTAAAGTTAGCCAAATTTTTTTGTATAATGTGAAAATTGATGTTTCGGAGAGAGAATCGTGATCTTTATTGTAAGCTAAAAAATTGATTCTCGTTTTGGTCAGAATGGTGCAGCTCTCTAGGTTCAGGCTTCATTCTTATCCCTCCTTCACTGCTTGGTGTATGACTGACCTAAATATCAGTTTGGTGGTTGTAGTTTTGCTCCGGGTCATTGGATCGGTCAATCCCATTACTCTCTCTAAACACTGGAACATGACCAGCATGTATTGGTACTTTGTGTATGAACCTTTATCAGTATTACACAGCAGCCCGATACTCGGTGTTATCTAGTGGTGAAAGTGAACTAGGACATGTTGGGGGGGGGGGGGGGGGGTCATGCATTGTCCACCACAGACACCAGAAAATGCCCCGACTTTAATTTTTGGGGGTTGTAAAAGTTTTTCCTCCCTTGCTAAACCTGTGTACAATAAACCCCGAAACATTCCTCTCCTGGAAGTTGCAGGCCGGTAGTAGGTACTGTTTATTGTTGGTGTATGTAAATCTTCTCTCCTTTTTTGGTCCGCTGAACATACCCTTGAGGAACGGTGCCCCCGTCATGGGTTTCGGTGGGGTTAGGGATGGTGCCCCTTTGTGGGAGGGAGCTGTGTGTGTGTGGGGCGGGGGGGGGGGACGGTGCCCCGCTATGGGTGTCGGGGGGGGGGGGGTGCCCCGCCTGGGTGTTGGAGGGGACGGTGCCCCGCCATGGGTGTCGGTGGGGAACGGTGCCCCACCATGGGTGATGGTTGGGGGGGAGGGACAGTGCCTCACCGTGGGTGACGGTCGGTTGGGGGGGGAACAGTGCCCCACCATGGGTGATGGTTGGTTGGGGGGGGGACAGTGCCCCACCGTGGGTGACGGTCGGTTGGGGAGGGGGGGTACGGTGCCTCACCGTGGGTGACGGTCGGTTGGGGGGGGGACAGTGCCCCACCGTGGGTGACGGTCGGTTGGGGGGGGGGACAGTGCCCCACCATGGGTGACGGTCGGTTGGGGGGGGGGACAGTGCCCCACCATGGGTGACGGACGGTTGGGGGGGGGGGGGGAACGGTGCCCCACCATGGGTGACGGTCGGTTGGGGGGGGGGGAAAAGGGTGCCCCACCATGGGTGACGGTCGGTTGGGGGGGGGGGGGGAACAGTGCCCCACCATGGGTGACGGTCGGTTGGGGGGGGGAACAGTGCCCCACCATGGGTGACGGTCGGTTGGGGGGGGGGGAACAGTGCCCCACCATGGGTGACGGTCGGTTGGGGGGGGGGGGAACAGTGCCCCACCATGGGTGACGGTCGGTTGGGGGGGGGGGGGACAGTGCCCCACCATGGGTGACGGTCGGTTGGGGGGGGGGGGGGGAACAGTGCCCCACCATGGGTGACGGTCGGTTGGGGGGGGGGAACAGTGCCCCACCATGGGTGACGGTCGGTTGGGGGGGGGGGGGAACAGTGCCCCACCATGGGTGACGGTCGGTGGGGGGGGGGGACAGTTCCCCACCATGGGTGACGGTCGGTGGGGGGGAGGGGAACAGTGCCCCACCATGGGTGTCGAAGTGGGGGGGAGGGGAACGGTGCCCCACCATGGGTGTCGGTGGAGGGGGGGGGGAGAGGGAGAACGGTGCCCCGCCATTGGTGTCGGTGGGGGGGGAGAACAATGCCCCGCCATGGGTGTCGGTGGGGGGGTCTTGGGGGGGAGACGGTGCCCCGCCATGGGTGTCGGTGGGGGGGGACAGTGCCCCGCCATGGGTGTCAGAGAGAGGTGCCCCGCCATGGGTGTCGGGGGAGGGAACGGTCTTTTTGATGTAATATGGAGGCAAACTTAAACAATCCCTTCAATGAACCTGTTGCTCCCTGCATAACGCACATGTGCGGCAGCAAAAGGGCGAGTTTTAACATGGCGTGCTCATGTGTGTCACTGGGTGGGCGATGGTTTTTGTGCTGACAGTGCACACGCTGCATGCCCCCAGCACAGAGTCCGAGCTGTCGAAGGCACCTCTCCGCCCCCACTAATGATTGGTGGCTGGAATGGCTCCCAGTCGTGATCATTGTGGCAGCCAATCAGTGGTCACACGATCGCCGATCCTTGCGCTCGCTGCTACTCTCTCTCCTGCTGCAGGGAAGCTTTTCTTGTCTCCGCCCCTCCTAGCTTTCTATAGTGGGTGGAGTCTGCTGTGCCCCTCCCACAGCTCTGCCCTCTGCAGACAATATATACAGTGCACTGCTACTTTTTTTTTTTTTAATAAGATAATATTTCTGTTTTCATAAGTATTTGGTACACAGAGAGTGGATTTATATCCTTTGTGGCTGTTGAGGAATAGAGTTCATGTTTTTTATTGTGTGCCCAAACGTCTAGAAGTACTGAACGTTTGCTTAAACAGCCTAAACATCAAATCAGATCTGACCCTCCTTGTTTAGGGCCTGAACAAATAATCGGTGTTGAACCTTTCCTTGTGTAAGTATTACACAACTTCTTCCTCCGCCAGCAGGTGGGAGCGTGCTTTCACTTTCACATGCTCGGTGGCTCCCTCTGTAGGACATGGCCGGTAATGTTATGTCTGTACGGTTTACTAAAGTGAACACTGAGCTCATTCTTATCCATGCAGAAGGAAATCCAGGGATGGGTAGATGGACTGTCTGTGCTGCATGATTTGTGTGTTATGTAAAGACTCTGTGCAAGTGTTCCTGTCTATAGACTAAAAGTCCATCAATGTAAAAAAAAAAGTTTTGTCCATAACACA
This sequence comes from Aquarana catesbeiana, assembly GCA_037953035.1. Classification (NCBI taxonomy): domain Eukaryota; kingdom Metazoa; phylum Chordata; class Amphibia; order Anura; family Ranidae; genus Aquarana; species Aquarana catesbeiana. The sequence goes on from JBBHAA010002698.1 coordinate 212,565, forward strand.
GATGATGCAATCACTTTATAGTGAAATAAATGCATGTGAGTGCATGTTCTCACCACCTGAATGCACACACATGTAGTACTGAAGGCTCTTTATTATACAGTCCAGTTGTATTAAAGCAGTACTCCACTCTCCCAACCCCCTTTGTCCCCCCCCCCCCCCCCCGACTTACCTGTAGTGCCCTTCAAAGCACATTCTCCATTCTCACTTACACAGTTCATCCATTTGTCCCACTGTCTGCTGTTCTGGTCCTTTTCAGCTGGCTGCTACTTCCGGGTGCAGGCAAGCCGCTCCAGAAACTGCTGGTGACTGAGTTAAGCACTGGTCAGGTAGCTACAGCCAAAGTCTATAGGACCCACTGGAGCATGCACGTCTAAAGGGATGCTGGCAATGTGTTCTTTCATCTAAGTCAGGGCTAGGCAACCTCGGCCCGCCTGCTGTTTTGAAACTACACATCCCATGAGACCTTGCAAGCACCTGACAATCGCAGGCATGACTCCTAGAGGCATGATGTGGTGAAAGTACAAATCCCAGCTTGGGGGGGGGGGGATAGGGCGAGGTTGCCTACTCCTGATCTAAGGCTTTGGCTCAGAGCTGTGTCAAATGCTGTAAACGAAGACTAGTTTTACTATTGGACGGAGAGGTGGAGAGATCCACTGTTCTGGTACCGCACAGCGGGTCCCACTTCACCGTCTTGGTCTCCTTCAGCTGGCTGCCGCTTCTGGGTGCAGTCAGCTCCGGGACCTGCTGTGTGTTGCAGTCATTGACTGTGCAATCTGTCCCGGAAGTAGATCTGATGGTGCAATTAAAAACATGCTTCACCTTAATAGGGAACGTCCCGCTTTATGTTCAACCCCCATCCCGCCCCCCTTGGACTGTTTTTTTGCTAACGGGCTGAAGATCCTCTTTAACAACGGATCAGCAGATTGCTACAACCAAAGTCTGTACCACCCAAGTGAGCAGCAGGGAGGAGCATACACATCTAAAGGGATGCTGGCCATGTGTTCTTTCATAAAAGAAATGGACTTCAGAGCTTTGTCACATGTTGAAACTGTCCAATAGCGAAACTAGTCTTTAGAGGTGGCGAGATTCATAGATTTCATCACGTGGCCTTAAGAGAAATTATGCACCGTATGGCCGGCTATTGTTGGGGCCTTATTTAATGGTTATTTGCAATAAGTATTTCTAATGGATTTACATACTTTAAAGAATATGATTGTATTATATTCCCATGAACTTTCATGATGCAACATCATTTTTTTACATGTATATTGTCTTTTTGTGTTCCTAGACATGGCGTCCGCGGGGACATATGTGGACTCCAAGTCCGAGCTGACAGCCCTGCTGGAGCAGTGGGAGAGCGGACATGGCGGAGGTCAGGATATGGTGCCAATACTAACCAGGTGAGCGGGAGAAGTCAGACACAGGAAAACAAACCACATTCCTCTGATGAAGATCTGTTTTATAAGTTGTAGAATATGTTGTAATTTTAGTCTTTTATATCTGCCAGAATGGCTGAGCTGATCGAGAAAGAGACGGAGGAATATCGCAAAGGTGACCCCGACCCCTTCGATGACCGACACCCGGGTCAGTAAATGTATTATTGCGTCCTGTGAAGGCTGAGCGCTCTTTTATATATCCAACTTTGCAGAGTTTCTATGTAGAACCCGGTCAGCTGGTATCTGGCGGGTTCAAAAAGTTGTTCTGAATTGTTTGAGAACATAAACTTTTCCTGGAAGGATCTTACATTTTATGTGGATTGATAATTGGTTACTTGGTGCAGGTTTTTTTTTTTGTTTTGTTTTTTGTTTATTTTAATTTATTTATTTTATTTTGCAGGACGGGCAAACCCCGATTGCATGCTGGGACACCTTCTCCGCATTCTCTTTAAGAATGATGACTTCATGAATGCAGTAAGTTTATGGCTTTTTAAAAAAAAAAAAATAAAAAGTGTCTGGGCAAAATATAAACATGTGCAGTACATCTCTCCAATACGTTTTTCTCATCCCCCCCCCCCCCCCCCCCCCCACCACCCAGGTACTGTGAACTACGCAGAAGGAGCGGATGACGTCACTCAGCGTTCAATAATTAAGAAAAAAAAAAGCATTAAACACTTTAAGCTCGGGTTCACACTACAATGGGCTGCGGATCGCATAGGAGCGCTGTGCGTCCCTGTTCCCCGTTTCAGGGACGCCTGAATTCGGCCCTGAAACAGAGCCAAAGACGCACAGCGTTTTTGTGCAGTGCGCTCCGCAGCCGCCCCGGGAGATATGTGAACCGGCTCCATAGGGAGCCGGTCACATTCTCCTGCTATGCGAATAAGATGTGCGGAAACGCACATCTAATTCGCATAGGTGTGAACCCGGGCTAAAGTCTTTAGTGAAAACATAAAGCTGAAGTAAAACTGTATCTGAGCATTTGTTCACTTTTGCCAAATACATTTTACTGTGGCAGGGCGGCATGGGCAGGCTGGATCACGTACATGTGCGTCACTAAGTTTAGTGGCGCATCGCTCACGTGACCGCTGTGTCCACCCCTTTTAAGCACCCTGGCTGGGGGGGGGAAAGGGGGGTTGTGAGACATGTGACCTCTATACGTTTTTACATGATCACAATGTCAACAAAGCTTTTATGAATGATTTTTATTCATAATAATAGCTGTGGTTCCTATAGTGATGCTGTGATTGGCCCATAGTTATCGCATGGTACCTGGGCCAATCCGATCGCCCTGTACTATGTGATGGCTTAGGCCAATCGCAGCATGCAATAGTAATCACAGCTGTTTATTAATGTAACCCATTCATGACAGTTAAAAACAGTTGCTTTTACAGTGATCATCACTGTAACAGCAATCAAAGTGTGGGGAAAAAACATGCTTATTACTGATGACACTGCTCTGCTGAAAGTATGTAAAAAGTTTAAAATGCTTGAATAAAAATTATTTTATTTTTATGAATATTAGGAGTAGTAGTTTATATTTTTTTAATTTTTATATGTATTAAAAAAATTATATGAAATAATAATATAGATGAAAAACTCCTGGGATATAGGACATAATTTTGGCCTTGGCCAGGAAGCAGGTGGAGAAATGTTTTAAAAAAAAAAAAAAAAAGAGAGAGATCGATCTATCTCTTCCTACCTATTGCTAGCAGCATAAGGATTAAAAATTAGGCTTGGTTCACACTTAATGCGAGTGCTGAACTGCGTGTAATCAAACGCCTTTCCGCACCAGCATCAAAACCGTACTGCAGTTATCAGAGTTGCGGGGGTGCCATTTTAATTCTTAATGGCACCCCCATGCCCTCGAAACTGCAGCACAGTTTACTATGCCGTGAACCAGATATCGCTATGCGGTTTCATAGCAACAGTACAATGTGACTGCAGTGTATACAGGAGTATCGTTATTTGGCTAAAAGGTCACAGGAATTTTTGGCATGACCCCCAGATTCTAACGGGTGCGGGTTAAAAGACACACACACACACATGTCAGAATGCTGCAACCAATGGTTCCAATCCAAATGTTATTATATTTGGATGGATTTCCTCTATGAACATAGATCTGGTCCCTTTTTTTTTTTTTTTTTTTTGATAAAAGGGTAGCTTTCATCCTGCTTGGAATAAAGTTTTGCAAGTAAGAATCTTGTCATAATTTTGTCAGCTTCCAGGCCTGTGTGTAACCGTAGTATGCATTGTTTAGGGTGGAGAGTCAACGGGACGCCGATTGTATCCTAGAGGAACCTCATTGCTTGCGTTCCTTGTGGCTTCCCCCTTTTTTGATTCACTTTTTTTTTTTTTTTTTTTTCCTGTGCCTGCTGCTTCCATATTGTCTGCACCTCCTCATTTTTTGTTTTCTATTTAGCTGGTGAACGCCTATGTCATGACCAGTCGTGAGCCGCCTCTGAATACGGCAGCCTGTCGGCTTTTGCTCGATATCATGCCGGGTCTGGAAACAGCTGTGGTGTTCCAGGAGAAGGTGGGTTTTACATTATATTATCTTTTTCTTTTCCCTTTTTATTATACCTGTTGCCTCCCCAATAAACATGCAGTTTTCAAGAAATACCGTTTTCTTTTTTTAAACCTGAAGAAGGGGGGGGGGGGGAGAACCGCGCAGCAATGTGCCTCAAGTGTTATCTGATTTGCGATTTAAAGTGATGATAAAGTATATTTTTAACCACTTCTGACCCCCCCCCCCCCCTCCTGACCAGAGCACTTTTTGCATTTCGGCACTGCGTCGCTTTTAACTGACAATTGCGCAGTGGTGCGACGTTGCACCTAAACAAAAAATTGACGTCCTTTTTTTCCCCCAAATAGAGATTTCTTTTGGTGGTATTTGATCACCTCTACGGGTTTTTATTTTTTGCGCTATAAACAAAGAGCGACAATTTTTAAAAAAAAGCAATATTTTTTGCTTTTGATAAATATCCCCCAAAAAATTAATTTCTTTCTCAGTTTAGACCGATATGTATTCTTCATATTTTTGGTAAAAAAAAAAAAAATTCGCAATAAGCGTATATTGATTGGTTTGCGCAAAAGTTATAGCGTCTATAAAATAGGGGATAGTTTTTTATGGCTTTTTTTATTTATTTATTTTTTTTATTAATAATGGTGGGCACGGTCATGGAGTATGCGGCGGGCGCGCACGCCCCAACAATGCTGCGATTTAAAGGGGACATACCTGTGTGCCCATTTGCCCAGCCATGCCATTGTGCTGATGTATATTGTCGTGCGCTGGTCGGTATGTGGTTAAATAACAAACATCTTATACTTGCCTGTTCTGTAATGGTTTTGCACAGAGCAGCCCCAATCCTCCTTTTCTAGGGTCCCCCGCCAGCCAGCGCTCCTGGCTCCTCCTGCTTTTAAGTACCCCCCCCCAAGCAAGCAGCTTGCAAGTGGGAGGGAGCTTGCTCCTAAGCTGCACTGTGCGACTATTGCCAGTGTGGCTTAGCCCCCGCTCCCCCTCCGACAGCAGCAGGAGCCAACGGGCTCGGGGGGGGGGGGGGGGGGACTTGCTACAAGTGTGAAAAAAAGAGGTAAGGCCAGAGTTCAGATTTAATCCTGTCTGCTTGTTGCCATTAGGAAGGAATCATGGAAAACCTCTTCAAGTGGGCTCGAGAAGCAGAACAGCCCCTGCGCACCTACGCCATAGGACTGCTGGGGGGAGCCATGGAGAACCAGGATATCGCTGCCAATTACCGTGATGAGAACTCCCAGTTGGTAAGGCCTGCATGCAGATATTTGGAGGGGGGTATTACTGACAGTGATCTGCAAAGGAACTTTGGAGCTTGCCTTCAACTCCTTGTTAACCTCCCTGGCGGTATGATTATTTCGGATTTTAGGTGCTGAAAGCGGTACAATTATTTTGCATGGAAATTTGGCATTTTATATTGTAGGTCTGTAATTCTTAACAATAACTCACTTAAATCTGTCCAAACAAGAGTCTAGTAGATATCCCGGGTATGATAAAGTTTGAAACACAAAAACATAAATTATAATGTAATAAATAAAAATAAATAATTAAAAAAAAAAAATTAATAATAAAATAAATTTCCCCACAATTCACTATCGCTCAATTCTGCAAGTGTTCTAATTTACTATCGCTGTTTTCCAGCTGGTCTAAAGCCACTTTTGACGTAAAGGGACACTTTTTGGTTGCTATGGACAATCTCCAGTTTCCAGGCAGAAAGAACAGTATATATATTATAAAACTGCATGCAGGGCATGGGCCAAAGCACTGGGGACAAAAGGGATGTGAAATAATTTCATACAGTACTGTAATCTGTAAGATTACAGTACTGTGTTATGATTTTACACTTTTTTGAATTTGCCGCCAGGCTCCGCCCCCGTGCGTCGCGCCGCTCGCAGGGAACAGAGCCTGGCACGGAGAGGCTTCGGAGGAGGATGGAGTCTGCAGACACAGCGGGTGACATCGCAGGATCCCGGGGACAAGGTAAGTAAAAGCCACACCAGGCTCCTGCGATGTAATCCCGAGTGTGGCTCGGGGTTACCGCTAATGGTCCTGAATTTTAACCCCGAGCCACACTCGGGAAAACCGCCAGTGAGGCTACGCCAAAATCCCATCATCCAGCTACATAATTAAAGCAGAATTCCAGCTGGGGTCATTCAGTTGAGATCTGGCATGGTAATACACACCAGGATTCATATTTTCTCTATGTTATACCCCTTTTTTTTTTTTTTTTAATTTTTTTTTTTTTTTGTTCATCTCTCTGCTTTCCATTCGCAGGTTGCTCTCGTTTTGCGCCGACTACATGAGCTCCAGTCTAAAGAAACCTGCCCCAGGCCGGACGTTCGCCGCCAAAGCCCCCGTAAGCCTCTAGGGGAGCCTCTCCTTCCTCTGGACGAGGAGGCCGTGGACATGGACTACGGCGAAAACATGGTGGACGCCAGAACTAAAGATGGGGATGCCGACCTCTCCTTCCAGACGGAGGTCTCTCCAAGACTGGGAATCCTCGTCAACTCCGATGGCACCGGACCGCCGCGGAGGACAAAAATGGATCTGGACAGCCACCGTAAGGTGAAACAGAAGCTGTGCTTCTCGGAGGTGGAGCGAGCGCCCAGCGAATTGTCCAACAGCAGCTGGTCAGAGATGTCTCCCTGGGTCATAGGGACCAGTTATAGCCTGTCCCCTCTCACTCCGGGTATAGAACAAAGGCTCATCCTCCAGTACCTGACCCCGCTGGGAGAATATCAAGAGGTATGTGTAAGGCCACATCCTAAAATTGGGAGGGGAGGTTTTGGGTACTAAAAATATGAGGTTTCAAAGGTAAGTTATTACTTGAGATGGATGGAAGGTCTCAAAGGGGTCGATTTACTAAAACTGGGGAGTACAAAATCTGGTGCAGCTCTGCATAGAAACCATGCGGCTTCCAGGTTTTATTGTTAAAGCTTCATTGAACAAGTTAGAAGCTGGTTACCATGCACAGCTGCACCAGGTTGCTCCAGTCTTATCAGCGACCATCTTAAGCTAAACCTTAATCTGCTTGACCTTCCCTGTTTCCCTCTTTCTCCCCTCATCAATATGCAAATTAGATTTTTTAAGAGGTATGGGATTTTTTTTTTTTTTTTCTATTGTAGAATCATGCTTGCCTAGGTGGATACAGCATCAGTCCCCTGCCGTCTCTAAGACTGAGAACCGAGCGATCAAACGCCGCTGATCGGTCGGTTCTCACAGCTCCCTGAGCAGAGAGCTGATGACGATCAGTCACCACTGTCTGCTTTGCCCCTCCAGTGCTCACTGGAGCTGTAGAGTGGGGTGCGAGTGGCCAGCTCAGGCTTTCAGCAGCTCACTGAAAGGCTGAGCCGGGTGCCGGTCCAGCCATGTGGGCAGATCCCATCCATATGGTCGCCATCTTTCCCGAGCCTGGACCGGTGTTCTGTCAATTTCTCCAACCAATCAGAAACTCCAACCAATTACTGCTGGTTTAAAGAAACAGGAAGTTAATTAGAGTTTTTGAGAAATTTGTGGTTGAACACAACACCGGAAACCGAATAGAGTCACGTACAGAAAGATTGAGCTGTTTTGACAGCACAGCGGCTATCGAGGACAAATTTGTCGCCGCCTCGGAGGCAGCCATTTTGTTGGCTAGTATCATAGCGGAGCAAGAATCTCCACTCATAATATCCTGCACCGGACTCTATTCGGTTGCCGGTGTTGTGTCCAACCACGTTTTTGTCAAAAAACGCCAATTGATTATGGTTTAAAGAAACCGGAAGAGAAGTGGTTGGAGTTTCTGATGGGTTGGAGAAATTTACAGAACACCGGCTCTGTGATGCTGAAAACGGGTCACAGGAGTGCAGAACTAACTGCACTCCTGTGAGCCACAGGAGTAGTACAGCCAAAGGAGCTTTGGCTGTACTTTTTTAACCACTTCAATACCGGGCACTTATACACCTTCCTGCCCAGACCAATTTTCAGCTTTCAGCGCTGTCGCACTTTTAATGACAATTGCGCGGTCATGCTACACTGTACCCAAACTAAATTTTTATCATTTTGTTCCCACAAATAGAGATTTCTTTTGGTGGTATTTGATCCCTTCTGGGATTTTTATTTTCTGGTAAACAAAAAAAAAAGACTGAAAATTTAGAAAAAAAAAAAAGTTTTTTGTTTGTGTTACGAAACTTTGTAAATAAGTTTTCTCCTTCACTGATGGGGACTAAGGCGGCACTGATGAGGTGGCACTGATAGGTTGCACTGATGGGTACACATAGGTGGCTTGGTTTGGGTGCCCTCCATAGCCAGCTGCTTGCTGTGTGGGCACTCAACAGGGGGGAGGGGCCAGAAGCGCTGGCGAGGGACCTGAGAAGAGGAGGATCTGGTCTGCTCTGTGCAAAACCATTACACAGAGGATGTTTGTTTTTTGTTTGACAGTGTCTGGTTCTACTGTAGGTGGCAGTATATGACTTGTTTCCCTTACAGTTGGTTGTAAAAGGTTTTTTTATCTTGATGCATTCTCCTGCATTAAAGTGAAAAAACCTTTCCCCCGAAATGCTTACTTGAGCCTAATCTCGGTTCAGCCTGTCTACAGCAGTGCTGCTCGTGCATCCCCGCCCGCCCTCTTCTTACAGGAGGCTCAACTCCTGTCAATCAAATTGTAAAGGTGTGTGGCAGGGCTTAGCCACTCTGTGATTCAATAGACCCGCATAGTGCAGCTTGTGATCGAGTCTGCACAAGTGCCCCCATAGCAAGCGGCTTGCTTTGATGGCACTCGGAGAAAAGGAGGAGCCAGGAGCGCCGGCAGGGACCCCAGAAGAGGAGGTGATGGGGCTGCTCCATGCAATACCATTGCTCAGAGCAGGTATCACGTGTTTATTTATAGAAATGTAAACCTTTTTATAATCCCTGTTATTGCAAGAAAAGGCGAGTACAAAAATACTACTACAATCTGTCTGCATCCTATCTGTTCATACCATTGTTATTTTACATCTGTGTAATGTATAAATGTAATATATAGGTATATAGCTCCCCACCACCAAGCCAGGGGCTGTTGCTGTATACTGATTTTTTGTGATGTTTTGTCTTCCAGCTGCTCCCCATCTTTATGCAGCTAGGCTCTCGCGAGCTGATGATGCATTACATTGACTTGAAACGCACAAACGACGTTCTCCTCACCTTCGAAGCTCTCAAGGTAAGTGATTTTGCTGGAAGTGTCACGTTTGTTTTTTTTTTTCAGCCCCGGGCCTCTCCACGTCTCACGGCAGTGTATTTTTTTTTTTTTTTTTTTTTTCTCCCGTGCAGCATCTGGCTTCTTTGCTCCTCCACAACAAGTTTGCCGCCGAGTTCGTCGCTCATGGCGGAGTGCAGAAATTGTTAGAAATTCCGCGCCCATCGATGGCGGCCACAGGGGTGTCCATGTGTCTCTACTACCTGTCCTACAACCAGGATGCTATGGAGCGGGTGAGTGCTTGAGAGGTTTGCTGCATGGGAATTCAGCATGAACCGCTGTTAGCCCAACTTAAGGCGCACCTTCAGTCGTCGTTTTTTTTTTTTTTGTTTTTTTTTTCAACTTTCCATCTATTTAAATCTTCTGCCCTTGTTGTTGTTTTAACTTTGGATAGTAAAACATTTTTTTTCTGCCAGTAAATCCCTTATACAGCCCACTTCCTGTTTCTTGTCTGGTCATTAGCCTAGGCTTGTGACATCATGCACAGCTCCCTCTCTCGTGAGAGTTTGCCGGGAAGGGAGGGGGGATGGGTCATAAGAGGGCCAATTAGAGCTGCAGAGCTGGAGGTGTCTGTAAATCCAGGAAGTGAACAGGCAGCAGCTTCAGCTGCCCACAGTTAGAATGGCTGCAGCCAGACTCAGTGGAGGGAGATTTCTGCAGCATGTTTGGCAAGTACAGAATCCCAGTATTATGCAGGTAGTGGTTGGAGGGATACTTTAGAATGGCAAAGGTGTTTTTATTGCAGTTTCTCTTTAACTTTTTTTGTGGCCAGAGGTCATTGAAAGCCAGTCAGATAGTATGTGTCAAAGTAAAACTATAGACAAAACCTTTTTTTTTTTTTTTTTTTTTTTTTCATTCATTCTGGATAGAGTAAGGGAGGGTTCTAACCTCTGTAAGGTTTATTTTTGCCATCTTTCTCCCATTGAGGAGATTTTCTTTCACTTCCTGTCCTATCGCACAATCCCTGCAAATTTAGGGGGAATCCCTTGGGGGCCTCCAGGTCACCTGAACTAGTGACCCCATCAAAAGATTTCCCCTCTATACTTTACTTTTCTAAGGCCAACCCAAAATTTTGTGATTTAAATTTTTTTTTTTTTCCTTTAATTTCACCTTCAATGATAATGGTAAACAGGATCAATAGAAAAGATATATCCCCCTACAGGGCAGTACAGATAGCAATAAAAACCGACTTATGTCCTAATCCAACACCCCCCCTCCCCCTTCCCATCTATCCAAAGCTAAATAAAAAAGTTTTGCCCTTAGTTATACTCTAAGTTGTCGGTTAACCACTTCAGCTCCAGAAGGTTTTACCCCCCCCCCCCCCCCCACTTCATAACCAGGCCATTTTTTTGCTATTCTGCACTGCGATACTTTAACTGAGAGCGCTTTTTGTTGGTGGTATTTGATCACCTCCTGGGGTTTTTATTTTTTATTATATAAAGGGGGGGGGGGCATGTATATACTTTGTTTCTTTCTGGTCCGGTCATGTGATCCCCCTGTCAGTCAGCCGAGGCAGCATGGGAGAGGAGAAAGCGCTTGATAACGATGATGTCACCCATAGGCCCTTTGGCCCATCCATTGTCTGTGCTCCCTCCTCTCCCATGCAGCCACCGCTGACTGACTCGGGGAGCTGGATCACATGACCAGACCGAAGCAAGTTGAAAACGGGTAAGTATATACATCTCTATTACACAGATTAGTTAGGAGTGGGGAGGGAGCATATTACCCACTTGACCTCCGGAAGATTTACCCCCCCTCCCCCCATGCCCTTTATGACCAGGCCATTTTTTGTTATACAGCACTGCGTTACTTTAACTGACGATTTTGCTTCTGTAGGTGTGTATGCATCCGCACAAAGTGCTCAGCGATGTTGTGAATTACACCCTGTGGCTCATGGAATGCTCCCACGCCTCCGGCTGCTGTCATGCCACCATGTTCTTCTCCATCTGCTTCTCCTTCCGAGCCGTGCTGGAGCTCTTCGACCACCAAGATGGCCTCCGACGACTGGTGAACCTGGTAAGTGCCGTGATGTGAAGGCTTTGTGTCCCTTGTAGAATTTCACAAAGCAAAAAAAAAAAAATTCTATATGGCCAGTTTATTAGAATAACAATAGACTTTAAATGTTGCTAATCTGGTCTGCCTTTTTTTTTTTTTTTTTTTTTTTTTGTGTGTTCATATGACCTCTCTTAACCACTTAAGGACCAGGCTTGTTTTTTAAACTTTGTTTACAAGTTAAAATCATTTATTTATTTTTTTTGTTGCTAGAAAATTACTTAAAACGCCCAAACTTTATTATTATTATTTATTTTCAAACGCTCTAGAGAATAAAATGGCAGTCGTTGCAATACTTTGAAAAAACTTTTTAAAGTATTTTACACTTACTTTACACTTTTTTTGAAATAAAAAATAAGAAAACGGTTAAGTTAGCCAAATTTTTTTTTTCTATATTGTGAAAGATAATGTTACGCCGAGTAAATCGATGCCCAACATGTCATGCTTCAAAATCGCGCACGCTCATGGAATGGCGACAAACTTTCATACTTAAAAATCTCCATAGGCGACATTTAAAAATTTCTACAAGTTACCAGTTTTAAATTACAGAGGAGGTCTAGTGCTAGAATTATTGCTCTCGCTCTAATGATCATGGTGATACCTCACGTGTGGTTTGAACACCGTTTACATATGTGGGCGTGACTGCGCGCAAGCGCAGAGGGACGGGGGAGCTCGAATTATTATTATTATTATTATAATTATTATATTTTTTTTCTTTTTATTTTTATTCCTTTTCTTATTTCTTTTACTTTTTTTAGTTTTACAGTCTTTAAAAAAAAGAAAAAAGTGATCACTTTTATTCTTATTACAAGGAATGTAAACATTCCATGTAATAGAAATAAGCAGGACAGGGCCTCTTTAATGTGAGATCTGAGGTCAAAAAGACCTCAGATCTTTCATTTTAGATTTAAAAGCAATTAAAGTCTTTAACCACTTCAGCCCCGGAAGGATTTTCCCCCTTAATGACCAGGCCATTTTTTGTGATACGGCACTGTGACGCTTTAACTGACAATTGCACGGTCGTGCGACGCTGTACCCAAAAAAAATGTCGTTTTTTTTTTTTTTTTTCCCACCAATAGAGCTTTCTTTTGGTGGTATTTGATGACCTCTGTGGTTTTTATTTTTGTTTTATAGCGCAAAAGAGCGACAATTTTGAAAAAAAAAATGATTTAATTTTTTTTTTCTATAATACATATCCAAAAAAAAAATATAAAAAAAAATGTATTCATCAGTTTAGGCCGATAAGTATTCTTCTACATATTTTTTTGGTAAAAAAAAATTACAATAGGCGTATATAGGTTTGCTCAAAAGTTATCGTGTCTGCAAACTATGGGATAGATTTAGAAATTTGTGTATTGAATTTTTCTTTTTTATTATTGTTTTTCCTAGTAGTGGCGGTGATCTGTGCTTTTTAGCGGGACTGCGACGTTCCGCTGGAAAAATCTGACCCCAAATGACACTTTTCGGGGGACCAGTGACATTATTATTGCGTTGATCAGTGCTATAAAAATGCATTGATCAATATAAAAAACACTGGTAGGGAAGGGGTTAACACTAGGGTGGTGATCAAAGGGTCAACTATGTTCCCTGGGTGTGTTCTAACTGTAGGGGGGATGGGTTAGCACTATCAGGGGCATGATGGAGATCACTGGGAACAGTAGATCTGTCATGTGTTCTGACAGAATGGGGAATCTCCTTGTTTTACATAGGCAGTTCCCCGTTCTGCCTCTCCTCATCGTGGGTCGCTGGCGGACATTGAGTCAGCCCGAGCAAGAGCGCGCCGCCCCCAACTGCGCCTGCGCAAGCTGCCGTACAGGTACGGCGAATCGCGCAGGAGAGCCGATCTGCCACAGTATATCTGCGTGAGCTGGTCGGCTAGTGGTTGAAACAAATAAATAAAAAAAATTCCCATTAAGACCATTGGGTGGAAGTGACGTTTGACGTCGCTTCCGTCATCCAATGGTATGGAGTCGAGTGGGGGGGGCCATCTTTCCCTCACTCGACTTCCTGCCTCTCAGGGGAGAGGATTGGATCGTCTCAGCTGCTGCTGACAAATCCAGTAAGCGGCGGAGAAGACCGGAGCGAGGAGAGGAGTGGGGGGGGGGGGGGGGGGGGCACCACCTCTCCCACCGTCGATAAGTGATCTCGCCTTGGAGACCACTTTTATCCGAAAGCAGACCGCCCGCTGTTTTTTAAAAATATTTAGTGTCAAAGTACTGACGTATAACGACAGAGGGCAGTCTGGAAGTGGTTAAAGTGGCTCTAAAGGCTGAAGGATTTTTTTTTTTTTTTTCTTGCATTCTATGCATGAGTGTAAAAAACTTTGAGTGTGCAGCCCCCCCTAACACTTGCCCGATCGCGATCCAGCGATGTGTGCACGAGAGCTCCTGCTCTCCCAGGTCTTCGCTTCCTCTTCTTTGGCTGAGACAGAACAGCGGGACTCTGGCTCCTGCTGCTGTCAATCACAGCCAATGAGGAGGGGGGTGGGGCCAAGATGCGCACGCTGTGTCTTATGGACACACAGAGGCAGCTCGGGAGTGAGCACACACGAGTGCCCCCCAGAACAAGCAGCCTACTCTGGGGGCACTCAACAGGGAGGAGGAGGAGCACTGGTGGGGGGGGCCTGAGAAGGAGCCGCGAGTATGCTCTGTGCATAGGTAGGTATGACAAGGTTGTTATTTTGAAGACAAAAAAATCTGAACCCTTTTTTTTTTTTTTTTATTTTTTTTTTATTTAGTATCACCAATTTTTTAAATCTGACCTCCCCTTCAGTCTTGCACAGTTGTAGCGGCTCCTCTCCTGGACTGAAACTACTTCCTCTCATTTCACCGCACACTGTGAGCTTCTCACCATGTGCATTAGAAACTGCAGCAAGTCATATAGAGCCCCGCCCCTATTTCCTGGCTGGAGGACATCCAGCATCCTCTAGCTGCTTCCTCCCCAGCCTGATTGCCTGTGGGCCGCCTCTTTAATTTTATGTTAATTATTAGAGCTGCATGATTAATTGCTAAGAATCTAAAATCGCAATCTTTTTCCCTTCCCGATCTTCAAAACAGCTTGTCACGATTCTTTCTAACAAGTGCAGAGAGCACAGCTGGGGAAAAAAAAATCCAGGCAGCCTGCCAAGTTTATCACAACACACAAATAAGTAGAAACAAATCTTTTTGTTCTTTTCTCAAAGGAAAAAAACCTCAGGTGTGAACAGTGATCAGACTTGGAGGCAACTTACATTGATTTCAATGGGTACAAGTCGCCTTCTAGTCGGATTGAAGTAGTACAGGAACCTTTTCTGAAGTCGGAGCGACTGCAGTAGTGTGCATTAAGACGGATCCATTCACTTACATTGATTTTTTCATGTAGCGCAACTTGAGGTGACTTGAAGTCGGATCCAAAGTTGCCCCTGTGTGAATGGGCTCTAAATGAGGGAAGTTTCACCATTTAACCACTTGACCACTGGGCACTTAAACCCCCTTCCTAACCAGATCAATTTTCAGCTTTCGGTGCTCTCACACTTTGAATGACAATTACTCAGTCATGCTACACTGTACCCATATGAAATTGTTGTCCTTTTTTTTTCACACAAATAGAGCTTTCTTTTGGTGGTATTTAATCACCGCTGGGTTTTTTTTTTTTTTTTTTTTTTTTTGCGCTATATAAATCAAAAGACCTGAAAATTCGATTTAAAAAAAAAAAAAATTCTTTATTTCTGTTAAAATGTATTGGCAGAGTGATGCTGATTATTGACATTGAGCAGCGCTGTGGGCACTACACATCCAGCCCACAGCGCTGCTGCAATCTCTCCCCTTGCACTGTACCGATCGGTACACAGAGGGGAGGGAGGAACCGGAGTCATGACGTGACGCCGGTTTGTTTACAAGTGATCACTCTGTCATTTGATGGAACGATCACGTGGTAAACGGCCGCGATCAGCGGCTATTTACCGTGATCCATGATGCGCCGGGTCTGGATGTTCCCAGGTGCACGCCCCAGACGTCCACCCAGAGTAGGCCGACCTAGTTGGCTGTCAGCAAGTGGTTAGAGACCAAACCTTTTCTGACATTTGTTGCTTACAAGTAAAAATCATCATTTTCTGCTAGAAAATTACTTGGGACACCCAAACATACATAGAGAATAAAATGGTGGTTGCAATATTTTATGTTGCATCGTATTTGCGCAGCGGTTTTTCAAATGCTATTTTTTTTATTTTTTTTTTTTAAAAATACATTTTATTGATTTAAAAAAAAACTAAACAGTAAAGTTAGCCCAATTATTTATTTTTTTTGTATAATGTGAAAGAAGATGTGACATCGTGATCGTCTAAGCAAAAAAAATCGTGATTCTCATTTTAGCCAGAATCGTGCAGCTCTATTTAATATTTATGATCACAGCAGGCAATCTGTAAATTACCACTATAACTTTTATTTTCAGATCAGCACTCTAGAAATCTTAAATTTGGAAGACCAGGGAGCTCTGCTGAGCGATGATGAAATTTTCGCAAGTCGCCAAACGGGGAAGCACACGTGCATGGCGCTGCGACGATACTTTGAGGCGCATTTAGCCATCAAGGTGGAGCAGGTCAAGCAATCTCTGCAGCGGACAGAAGGGGGACTTCCAATACATCCTCCTCCTCCCTACAAGGTGAGTGCTGGAAAGAGACTGGCTTCTGTATTTTGAGGGCTTTCGTTCGAGCGATCTTGTCGGATTTAATAAAGATTGAGACAAAGGGGTCGATTTACTAAAACCCGAGAGTTCAAAATCTGGTGCACATCTGTAAAATAACCAATCGACTTCCAGGATAATTGAACAAGCTGAAGTTAGGAGCTGATTGGATACCATGCACAGCTCCACCAGATTTTGCACTCTCCAAATTTTAGTAAATCAACCCCCTAAATGTCTCGGCAATAAAAACGGGTAATGTATTCGCCTATCCAGTGGGATTGATTGACCAAAGCCAAATAGACTGTGCGCTCTGCAAGTACAGTTGCTCCAGAGCTTAGTAAATTAGGTGAAGCTTCACTTTACAAAGTATACCCAATCACATGCAAGGAAAAAAAAAAAAAATAATTTTTGTTTGCATGTGATTGGGTGATGGAAGTCAGCAATGCTTGCCCTCCTTTACTAAGCTCTGGAGCAGGGATCTCCAAATTACTGCTCTCCGGCTGTTGCGAAACTCGTGTCCCATGAGGCGTTGTAAAACTGACGTTCCCAGGCATGACTAGGCATGATGGGAGTTGTAGTTCTTGAACTGAAGGGCCGTACTTTGGAGACACCTGCACTGGAGCCTCTGCTCTTGCAAAGTGCACAGTCTATTTACCTTTAGTAAATCAACCCCAGTGTCTTACCTCCTCTCTATTTCCTGTAATAAGATGTATTATACTGCCCTCACTGGTGTCCTGTGTCTCCTAAGGCGGTGTGCATGTCAGTCTCCTTAGGCGAATAACGTGAATTGGGAGGCGGGGCCAGACATTTAAAAAAACAAAAAAAAAAACATAAATTACGTACAGAGTATGGAAAGGAGTGGTGGAGAAGGAGGGAAGTGGCAGATTTTGAATGTTAAAGAGCCTTAAAGCAGACCTGCACCCTTTTCTGATAGTGTCAGATGCCTGCAGTTCCATCTTTTGACCCCCGACATCAATACAGGACTTGGGCAGTGATGTTAGGGGGTCAAATGATGGAGCCACAATACATGATTGGGGACACCCAAGCTCCAATCATCATCTCACCACTGGACTATGAGGTCCCTGTACTCCAATGGCCTCCACACTCACCACATCTCATCCAATAGAGAACCTTTTGGGATGTGGTGGAATGAGAGATTGGCACCATGGATGTGCAGCCGACAAATCGGCAGCAACTGCGTGATGTTATCATGTCGCTATGGAGCAAAATCTCTGAGGAACGTTTCCAACACCTTGTATCTATGCCACCAAGAATGAAGGCAAAAGGGGGTCCAACCCGCTACTAGCGAGGTGTACCTAATAAAGTGGCCGGTGAGTGTATATCTCAATAGATATATTGCTCTTTTGCTTGGGCTCCAGCAGGAGACTCTCCACATGGCGTTTGTCGCTTTTTCCTCATCGTAGCTTCAGGGGGGGGGCGATTAACAAATGTCTGGAGGACTGAATGTCTCGCAAATGAAAGAGAAAGATGTCCTCAATTTCCTGGCTGCAGGAACGCACTTCGGTGGCACTAACCCCAACTTTTTTTCAAATGGAAGCAGTATATCTACTAAAGGAAAAGTGATGGGAATACGAAATGTTGTCCATTTTACTAAAAGCCATTAGTGTTTACTATTGTACAGCACGCTGTTAAAGCTCTGAGATTAGGCTGAGTTTCAGCCAATGAACTCTAGAGTGTCGGAAGCGTGCAACAGTAACATGACGAGATTTTCGCTAACACCGCCAGAGCTTTCTGCTCAATGATCGGAGTTTGATAGTGATCTGCGTCACATTCATCATGTAAATAAAATAAAAAAAATAAAAGTGTATGTGTGTGTATATATATCTCTCTATATCTCTCTCTATATCTCTCTCTCTCTCTCTCTCTCTCTCTCTCTCTCTCTCTCTCTCTCTCTCTCTCTCTCTCTCTCTCTCTCTATATCTATATCTATATATATATATATATATATATATATATATATATATATATATATATATAATCTATCTATCTATATCTATAATTTATTACATACATACACACAAAAGGGATCTAGTATGTATATATATATATATATATATGTATATATATATATATATATATATATATATATATATATATATATATATATATATATATAAAAATAAATAATATACACACACACACTGTAGATCCCTTTTTCTTAAACCTAGTGTTTGTCTGCATTGTGATGATCCCTTTTTGTCCTCCCCACAGGCCTGCACATACACCCGGGAGCAGATTGTCGAGATGATGGAATATCTTATAGAGTTTGGACCCTCTCAGCTGTACTGGGAGCCGGCTGAAGTGTTCCTGAAACTTTCCTGCGTCCAGCTGCTTCTGCAGCTCATCTCCATCGCCTGCAGCTGGAAGACTTATTACGCCAGGTGAGTGCAGACCACAAGATACCTGCGAGCAATCCCCAAAAAAAAAAAACCTTCCTTTCCCTAATCGTCTTTCTAGACTGCACCTGGAGAGGGAGCATAGCTCCACCCACTTACCCTGGAAACATTACGATACCAAAGCTTTAAAAGGGGGTGGATACTTCTTTCATGGCCTCAGTTATTGTGTTTCCTCCGACCATGGTGAGAGCAATGCAAAGCAACCAGAGTCGCGCTACTTTCCCCCACAGGTGCTGGGGTTGTAATAAATTAGACACGTGCAATTCGTTTTTGTTCCGAATTCGTTGTTTAAAGCGGAGTTCCGCCAATTTATTTATTTTTAAAGTCAGCAGCTACAAATACTGCAGCTGTTGACTTTTAAAATATGGACACTTCCCTGTCCAGGGCGCCCGCAATATCGGTACCCGAAGCCGATCTGTCCCTCGGCTCTCAGGTGCTGCCCTTCGGTAAGGGAATCGGGAAGTGAAGCCTCGTGGCTTCACTTCCTGGTTCCCTACTGCGTATGCGCGACTCGCGCTGCGCTATCCCACTGGTCCCTGCTGTTTTCTGGGACCTGTGTGTCTCTCAGAAGACCGCGCGGGGGGGAAGGTTGGGCGGAGAAGGCGCCGAAAGTGGCGTAGATACCCGTGGGTGGCTCTGGTATCTATGCCCGGAAGTGGGAGCAAAATACCTGTATTACACGGGTATCTGCTCCCCCCGTAAGGTGCCAAATGTGACACCGGAGGGGGGGTGGATTCTGAAAAGCGGAAGTTCCATTTTTGTGTGGAACTCCGCTATAAGTCATTTCGACAAATTGGTTAATGCGGAAATATCCGAATTGCAGAATCTTCGAATTTCTGCGTTTGATCCAAATATTCAGAAATATAAAAATTCCAACGTTGGAAATTCGAAAATAAGAATGAAAGGCCAAAAATCTGAAAAAATTTGGCTGTTGAACGTAACGAATACGAATTTTTCTGAAGTTACGAATTATCTGAAATAAACAATGCCGTATCTAAACGAGTGGAACGTAGCGAATTAATAATAATAATAACTTTTTATTAATTCGCTCTGTTCCATTTGTTTAGATGCGGCATTCGTTAATACGGATAATTCGTAACTTCGAATAAATTTGTTTTCGTTCTGTTCACTAACAGCCAACTTTGAAAGCAAATTTTAATTGTTTTGAATTTTCAAATTTACGATTTACTAATTCGCGAATTTCCGAAACAAAACAAATGACACAAAAACAAGTTTTTCAGCAGTGCACATGTCTAGTAATGCCATTCTTTTATTTTTTATTTTTTCCTTTCTTTTGTTTTGTGACCATCACAGCAACTACCTTACACCCCACCCCCCGTCAGGTGGGACGTGCTCCGGGGCCTTCTCTCCCTTCCAGCTTGGTGACAGTATTTGTCTGCTTGGGGCGGGGTAGGGCTGTGCGGACCAGGCTGTTTGTTTGCTGGTGGTCTCTGGGCTTCTGCCCTCCCCTGGTGACGTCACATCCAGGGAGGCGGGACTTCCAGCAAGGCGCATTGCTTCCATTTCTGCCTGCTACAGTGAAGAAATAAGGGGCGGGTACTTCCTGTTGCTTCTGCTTCCACTCCTCGCCGCAGCAGGATAACCATGAGAGTTAAAAAATCGCCTCATAGTCTCCGCTGTGCACTCTGCAAGATGGAATGGGCAGAAGCAGCGGCGGGAGCAGGCACCCCACAAGCACCATTCAGGCCCAGGTAAGGAGGTGTGTGGTTCTACTCCTTATACACCAGAGCCTAAGTTTGCATCAACCTAAATACAGTATAGCCGAAATACATCCTCTGCCCAGTGCCCCACCTCACAGGCCCTATTATAGTGCTTGGATTAGTGAAGCTGAACCTGTCCATACTCTCTGCAAATAAAGTAAATGCTCCACGTTTTGCATGCAGTCTGTAAATCATGAAATTTCTGTTTCTGCCAGAGGCCTCTGAGAGAGTTTTGCTTCGTGGCAGTTTTGGTTTTTTTTTGTTTTTTTTTTTGTTTTTTTAACCAACTGCCTTTTCCTCATTTCCTGTGGTAGAACAATTTACTTCTTCCCAGTTTCTAAACCTAAACGGGACATCCACCCCCAAAGTGGCTAATGTCTTAACGTGAGTCCAGAAATTCTGTATGAAATCCACCAGGCCCGCCCCTGGTTTGCAGTTGTCATATATTTTTTTTTTTTTGGTTACAATTTTTTGGAAAATTAAGAAATTCCCTCCTCCCTCCTCCTTCTTCAGCTGGCAACATAATTGTTTACAATGGATGCCATGGAAGGAAGCCATCCATTGGTTTACAATTGTCATGCCATTATTGGCTGTGTCTGGTGGAAACAGCTGGTGGCCGATTGCGTGGCACCTTCTGGGAAGAGGATGTCTTGACGTCCACACAGGAGGAAATTCCCCCCCGTCAATCTCCTATAGGTTGGGTGGGACTTTCCTCCTGAGTGGATGTCCTTAAAAGGAAAAGTGTTAAAGCGGGATTTCAGCCAGAACTGTTCTCATTTTTGGATGGTGGGAGAAGGGTTGGTTGGTGTTCCTTTTTTGAGTAAGGAAGGATACGCTCAGCAGGGAAACCTCCCCCCACACTCCAAAA
The DNA here is from genome assembly GCA_037953035.1 of Aquarana catesbeiana. Classification (NCBI taxonomy): domain Eukaryota; kingdom Metazoa; phylum Chordata; class Amphibia; order Anura; family Ranidae; genus Aquarana; species Aquarana catesbeiana. The sequence goes on from JBBHAA010002698.1 coordinate 233,457, forward strand.
CTGAAAAAAAAAATTGTTTTTATTTTGGCTGGAGTTCTATTTTATCTGTGCAATTAATATCCATCAGTTATCTTCTTACAGAAATGACACGGTCCGCTATGCTCTGGATGTCCTCGCCATACTCACCGTGGTGCCAAAGATTCAGCTACAGTTGGCGGAGTCGGTTGATGTTCTGGATGAAAGCGGCTCCACTGTCACTACTGTTGGTAAGTGATCAGACCTCTTCATTCTCTTCAGCGCCCTGTGTAGTCAGGAATACATGATGGCCCGCAAAGGGGGATCCAATATGCACATGAGTGGGTGGAAGACCTCTGCAGAGAAAAATTACACGCTACCCCCCCCCCCCCCCCCCCTCCACACACACATTAAAAGAGAAAACAAAACCTCCAATTTCTGTGTCAGAGGATTGGAGTAGAGGTATATAGTATGTGCCACACAAATTTTAAACATACCAAAAAGGTAAAATGCTGCTTTTATAATGTGCTAAAAAAAAAGCCCAGTGTATTAACGTGTTTCACACATGAAATTGCTTCATCAAGGTTCACTTGCCATAATTGTAGAAGGATATGGTACACAATACAGGTTCATCTCATAAAATTAGAATACCAAAAAGTTAATTTATTTCAGTAATTCAATTCAAAAAGTGAAACTTCTATATTTTGATAGATAGATATATGGATATATGCGTTGCACACAGAGTGATATAGTTCAAGCATTTCTTTTAAGTTTGATGATTCCAGCTAGTGAAAACCCAAGATTCAGTATCTCAGAAAATTGGAATATTACATAAGACCAATAAAAAAAAGGATTTTTAGTACAGAAAGGTTGATTTACTAAAAAGTCTGTCCATGTACAGTATAGTACCCACTCAGTACTTGGTTGGGGCTCCTTTTGCATGAATTGCTGCATCAATGCGGCGTGGCATGGAGGTGATCAGCCTGTGGCACTGCTGAGGTGTTATGGAAGCCCAGGTTGCTTTGATAGCGGCCTTCAGCTCATCTGCATTGTTGGGCCTGGTGTCTCTCATCTGCCTCCTGACAATACCCCACAGATTCTCTATGGGATCCATACCAGGCACACCCCCCCCCCCCTTCCTGCCCAGGACAATTTTTAGCTTTAAGCGCTATCGCATTTTGAATGACAATTGCGCGGCCCAAACTAAATTTTTATCCTTTTCTTCCCACAAATACAGCTTTATTTTGGTGGTATTTAATCACCTCTGCGGGTTTTTAATTTTTGCGCTATAAACGAAAAACGATCGACAAAAAAACAACTGATGGGCAGCACTGATGAGCTACTGACAGGCATTACTGAGTGGCTTTTTGGGGCACTGATTGGCACTTTTTTTTGGGCCCTGATTGGCACTGTTGTGGGCACTGACAAGCATTTATTATGTGGACAGGCTGGCAAGTGTTGGGCACCTTTTGATGAGGACTGTGCTGATAATCAATGTGCTGATCATCAGCACAGACCCCCCCCCCCCCCCCCCCTCTGACGGGGAGAGCTGCCGATCGGCACTCTGTCAGCGTGAACTGAGGAAAGCCGTTTACCGGCACTTCCTGGTTCACGCTGTGATTGGTCACAGCTGATCACGTGGTAAGAAGCCTCTGTCAGACGCTTCATACCACGATCGGAGTTGCGGTGTGTCAGACTGACACAAAGCACCTCCGATCCCCACGTGGACGTCACATAACGTCCGGTCAGGATATCACAACCACTTTGCCGCCGTCATTCTGCTATATGGCGGGCGGCAAGTGGTTAAACCAGGTATTGGTACTTTTGGCAGTGTGGGAGGTGCCAAGTCCTGCTGGAAAATGAAATCGGCATCTCCATAAAGCTGGTCAGCAGAGGGAAGCATGAAGTGCTCTAGAATTTCCTGGTAGAGATCTGCTCTGACTTTGGACTTTATAAAACAGCGCGGACCAACACCAGAAATTCATGCACAAGGAGCCCCGACCAAGTATTGAGTACATACTATACTGTACATGGATGGACTTTTCAGTAAGCCAACACTTCTGTATTAAAGTCTTATGGAATATTCTAATTTTCTGAGTTACTAAATTCTGGGCTTTCACTAGCTGTAATCCATAATTGTCAAAATTAAAAGAAATGCTTGAAATCTATCACTCTGTGTGTAACACACAGAGTGATAGATTTCAAGCATTTCTTTTAATATGCATTACGCATCTATATAAAATATGAGTTTCACTTCTTGAATTTAATTACTAAAATAACTTTTTGATGTTCTAATTTTTTTAGATGCAACTGTAATATATTAACACATGTAATGTAACATCCACAATTGTAATTTTACATCAGTTGAGACCCATATATCACGGGTAGAAATGGGCTGAAGGTTGGAAAAGGGGGAGGGAAAGGAAGGAAGGCAAAAAAAAGGACAGCGAAAAAAAAAAAAAAAAAAAAAAAAGCCAGACAGACCAGCCAAACGAGCAACTTCAACCGTACACCCTCACCAGACCAAGACGAAATACACACAACAAGCAGACCCAACTTCACCAAATCCAACATGCAATCCACAGATAAAACAAACTCCTCACAAAGGATGGACACCAGACTGACAAACAACCATTTATTTATTTTATTTTTTTCGCCTTCCTTTCCCTTCCCAAGTTTTGGTCGATTTTCTGCCTTTTTTTTTTTAATGTGTCACAACTGATGTAAAACTACAAATGTGGATGTTACATTATATATGTTTTTTCTCCTTATAGATGTATCGTGTACCATATCCTATAATAATGGCAAGTGGATCCTGATGAAGCAATTTCATGTGCGAAACGCGTTGATCCACCAGGCTTTTCCTTATATGTATCATGCCACTCATCGGATGTACATAGACGATATGGGTCCTTTTTTAATGTTTGGATGTTTTTACTACATTGATAAGGCTGTATTTTTTTTTTATCTCTTTTCGGCACTTGTTAAAATGTGTGTTGCACATACTATATCCCCCACTCCAATTTAGTTTGCCTTTTAGGCATCAGCTTCCACAGCACAGGTCCTCTTTTTTTAAAGGATCTTTCATAACCACTTAATAACCAGCGATGTACCTGTATATCGCTGGACTTTCTGTGATTATACAGGGATGATGCCTGCAGCCGCAGGTATCCTCCCGATACCATTTTTTTAAGGGCTTGCGGTCGGCACTCTTGTAATAGCAATTGGAGCGGCTAACTAGCTGCTCGATTGCCATTACAAGCAGTGGGAGGGGGGTTAACTGTGCCGTTTTTAAAAAATAAAAATAAAAAAATGAATGTATTCAAAAATATAGATCTTGGTGTTTTGAATGCTTTTAAGGGCAGAAGAGAGATTTTGGGTCTTTTTAGACTCCCAGATGTCTCCATAAAGAGTACCTGTCATATATCCCCATTGCTGTCACAAAGAATGTTTACATTACTTGTGACAGCAATTAAAGTGATAAAATTAAAAAAATGATAAAGTAAGGGGGTAAACCATTTTAAATATATTGATTGAGAAATAATTAAGTGCCCCCATGCTAGTGCGCAAAGGTGAACGCGCCTCGGTCCCGCATGCATGCAGTGATCCTTCCTCACATGTGAGCTATTTGCCACGAATGTCAGATTATAGGCAGTAAATTCTAGCACCAGACCTCCTCTGTAAATCTATAATGGTAACCTCTAAAGGCTTTTAAAGTGTTGCCTATGGATTGTAATATTTAAGTTGTTTGTTGCCACTGCACAGGCATTGGCAATTTTAAAGCGTGACATGTTTGTTATCTATTTACTCGGCGTAACAGCTTTTTACAAAAAAATGGGTTATGTATTTGTGTGTGTGTGGTGGTTTTTTTATTTTTGTTTTTTTTTTTTGTTTTTTGCATTAAAATTCCAAATACCTGCCCAAAGTAGGTATTAAAACATTGCAGATATTAAATTGCAACACCCGCCAATTTTATTCTCTAGGGCAGTGATGGCGAACCTTGGCACCCCAGATGTTTTGGAACTTGATTTCCCATGATGCTCATGCACTCTGTAGTGTAGTTTAGCATCATGGGAAATGTAGTTTTACAAGGTTCGCCATCACTGCTCTAGGGCCTCCGATTTTAAAGCGGAGTTCCAGTCATTTTTGTGTTTTTATTATAAGTCAGCAGCTACTAAAAGGGTAGGTGCTGACTTTTAATAAACAGCAACTCGCCTGTCCCTCCCACAATCCAGCAGTGCGCTCACCCCTGCAGTTTTCACCCTGTGTCCTCCCTTGGCAACCCCGGCATCTTCATTATGGCCAAACCAGGAGTCGGAAGAGGCCTAAAAGCGGAGCGTCCCTCTTTTGGGTGGAACCCCACTTTAAATTTTTTTTTTTTTTTAAATATATATAATAAAGTGCATGTGTATCTCTCTCTATCGAGATTTCTTTCTCTTTCTCTCTTTTTCCCTCGCTCTTTCTCGCTCTCGCTCTTTCTCGCTCTCGCTCTTTCTCGCTCTCGCTCTCGCTCTTTCTCGCTCTCGCTCTTTCTCGCTCTTTCTCGCTCTCGCTCTTTCCATGATTTTGTCATGTAAACAAAAAGTGTAATAAATAAATAAAAAAGGCCCAGAGCTGAAGTGGATAATCTAACTAGATGATTCCAATGTGGGACATGTATAGCGATTTTGTGTCACAATATTCCTCCTATCATCTCCTTCTCTTTTTCTCCTGCCAATCTCCACTCTTACGATCTTTTCTTCTCCTCTTAGGAATTAGCATCGTGTTGGGAGTCGCAGAGGGTGAAGTCTTCACCCACGATGCCGAAGTCCAGAAATCTGCCTTGCAGATCATCATCAATTGTGTCTGCGCTCCAGAGACTCGAATCTCCAGCATCGGCAAATACGTCTCGGGGACGCCTCGCCGGCGGGTTCCGCCGCTCTCCCACTCCTACCCACCGCACAGCAGCGGGGAGCCGACCCTGTCCAAGATGTGGAACGTGGTGCAGTCAAACAACGGCATCAAGGTTCTCCTGTCTCTCTTGTCGGTGAAGATGCCCATCACAGACGCTGACCAGATCCGCGCCCTGGCCTGCAAGGCGTTAGTGGGCCTGAGTCGTAGCGGCTCCGTCCGTCAGATTATCAGCAAGCTGCCTTTGTTCAGCAGCAGTCAAATCCAGCAGCTGATGAAGGAGCCGATCCTCCAGGACAAGCGCAGCGAGCACGTCCGGTTCTGCAAGTACGCCGCTGAGTTGATCGAGAGGGTCTCGGGAAAGCCTCTGCTGATCGGTAGCGATGTATCTTTGGCGCGGCTGCAGAAGGCTGACGTGGTGGCGCAGTCGCGGATCACCTTTCCGGGAGAAGGAACTCCTGCTGTTAATTCGTAACCATCTAGTCTCCAAGGGGCTGCAGGACACAGCGGCGGCCCTGACTAAAGAGGCTGACCTGCCCATGACGGCTGCGCTGCATTCCTCCTTCTTACCAGTGGCCGCCACCCAGCCCCCTGCTACCTCATCGCCTGTTACCCTGCCACGCACGCCGCGCATCCCCGCACGCCTCGCTAGCAGCTCCATTTGCCCTCACCCTCCGGCCCGACCTCAGCTGCCTTCCCAGTCACCAGCCCCTACGTCTGCAGGCTCTCCTCACATTGGACGCATTAGCTTCGGGCGAGAGCGCCACTCCCCCTGCAACGGGAAGAGGAGCCGCGTCCTGCGGCAAAAGTCGGACCACGGTGCCTATAGCCAAAGTCCAGCCATCAGGAAGCAACTGGAGCGGCTCGTGCCTTCACCGCCCACACTGGACAGTATCATGACTGAATACCTACGGGAACAGCACGCTCGCTGCAAGAACCCCTGTGGCCATCTGCCCCCCCTTCTCTCTCTTCACCCCGCATCAGTGCCCCGAGCCCAAACAGCGCAGACAAGCCCCAACCAATTGCACCTCACGACTCACCGCCGAGCTGCCTTCCCCAAATACGGGGGTGTGGATGGGGGCTGCTTCGACCGCCATCTCATATTCGGCAGGTAATGTATATAAAAAAAAAAAAAAAAAAATCAAAAGAAACATTTGTGACCGTTGTCATGGTTCACCTTCTTCAAAAATGCATTGAATTGGGAATTAAAGCCCAACTCCACCTCTAAAGACCCGGGTGCTGGTCCTCTTCGGTGGTGGGGGTTAAATACCGCACAGCATCATCCAACCAACTTCCTGTATGGCCGACATCCTGGTGAGTGCAGCGCTCACATTTCATTGAAGCACCGTGCTATCCATGAGTAAGTATTGCCCACCACCATAGAGAAGGAAAGAGGACCTGTGATGTCCAAGGACAAGCTTGAAGACTGCAGGAAATAAATGCTTAAAGTGCTGCTCCAGTCCATTTCTGATTCATTACATACAATGTAAGAATGCTGGCTGTAGGTGCTGAAAACACTAAGGGCCCATTCACCCCAGGAACAGCATGTGAATCGCACAGGAACACAATTCCCGTGCGATTCGCATGCAGTTCTGTGCAGTGCAATTTCAGCCCCTTTCATTTTTTAAATGGGCTTAAATCGCACCGCACAAAGTAATGCATGCAGTACTCTTTAAAACTTCTGTACCATGTGATCCGGTGCTGGCAAATGCACTGTTTGCAACCTGTGTTTCGGGTGTCGTTAACATTGCACTGACCCCCAGCAACAGATCGCAAAGGGCTAATGCGATCGGAATGTAGTGCGGGAAGCCGCACAGAAACGCAGCTTTCCCCGCTGCATTATAGTGCGAATGGGCCCTAAAAGCTTTATTATAACGGGGTTGTCATTTTATAATGTAGTAATAAGGCTTCATTCACATGAGGAGGACGGGGGGGGGGTTGGGTGTTTAGGTTCTCCTCCATCAAGGATCAGCAATTTTTTGTGGCAGGAAAACATCATCCGTACGTACACTGTGGGGGGAGATTTACTAAAGCCGGTGCAGCTCTGCATAGTAACCAATCGGCTTCCAGGTTTTATTGTCAAATCTTAATTGACCAAGTTGAAAGCTGATTGGTTACGGTGGACACTTGCACCATATTTTGTGTGCACCAGTTTGCGTAAATCTCCTGTGTTAACAGCTAGATTTTTACTGTGTTCAAATCAATGATCTGAAATATGCTGGTTGGTTTCCATTTGTCAGTGAATGTCCGATGAACTGTCCTAGAGAGTAGCTGTTTTCTTGGCTTCCTCAGAAACCCGGATTTAAAGCGGAACTCCAGCTTTTATTACACTTTACATAGTTACATGTCCCTTACTAAAGTTAGGCCGCTGGATGTGCCGCAGGCAGCACACTGTGTAGCTGAGGCCGCAGGCAGCACACTGTGTAGCTGAGGCCGCAGGCAGCACACTGTGTAGCTGAGGCCGCAGGCAGCACACTGTGTAGCTGAGGCCGCAGGCAGCACACTGTGTAGCTGAGGCCGCAGGCAGCACACTGTGTAGCTGAGGCCGCAGGCAGCACACTGTGTTCCAGGTTGGAGCCGAGACATCTTGACTCATACCCGGTACACAATAGAGTCTGAACGGTGCTCAGCCATTCATAGAAAGCGATGTATTCTAGCAATGAAGTCAGGAGTGGCGGGCTGATGTCACAACCTCTGACTTACCCAATCAGAGGAAGCTTTTCTATTCATTGCTAGAATACATCGCTTTCTACGAATGGCTGGGCACCGCTCAGACTATTGTGTACCCGGGTATGAGACGGAAAGTCTCGGGTCCAACCCGGTACAGTGCGGTATGCTGTAATGTGGCCTCCACTTCATACAGCACATCCAGCAGCCTCATGTGTTGGTGAGAGACCCAGTTTGCTGGAGATCGCGCCCGCCAGCCGCGTGTATAGGGTCCCCCGCCCCGTCGGCTCTTAAAGGGAACAGCGTACCCAATGCTTTGTTTTGCCCAGCGGAGCCATTCTGCCGACCGTGTTTCGGCGTGAGCCGGTCAGCAAGCGGTTAAAAACTCAAAAGTGGCACAATCATCTGGGGGGGGTTTAATTGGTTTTACCACATGAAAAGTTAGATATGACCAGGGTCTCAGTAGATCAAAACCATGGCACTAGCCTGTAGCAGTATTTAAATTTTACGTTTTCGGTGATCCACAAGCCATTTAGCTCCATGAAGAGGAATCCTATCCAGTGCTTTGCCCTCACTTCATCATAAACTTCTTGTTGGCTGTCCAGCACCCGGGTTCTCTCAGGATCCTGAAGAGGAGTCTATGCAACTATGACCTCACTGTGAGAGGACTTTCCAGCATGGAAAGGTGAGTATATCTTCCTTCACTAGGTAAAAAAAAAAAAAATGTGCTGGGTTAAAGGAAGGAAGAGTGGGGGGGGGAGGGGGTAGGAGGGGATGGGTTAGTATTCAATCAGACAGAAGCTTTATTTTCACTGTGACTTTCTAACTCGACAGGTTCCGTCCAATCTCAGTTTTCCGAGAGGCCAACTTGGACGAAAGTGGCTTTACGTGTTGCGCCTTCTCGGCGCGGGAGCGTTTCCTGATGTTGGGGACGTGCACAGGGCAGCTAAAACTGTATAATGTGTTCAGTGGACAGGAAGAAGCCAGTTATAACTGCCACATCTCCGCTATAACGCACTTGGAGCCATCGCGAGTAAGAATCACTCTTCGTTTGTTTTGAAATCAAATGCAAAAAAAAAAGAGAGTTATGTAAGACAGCATTCCCCCCCCCCCCCCCCCCGACTCTTCCTCATATTCCACCCTCTGCCATGGATTGGGCACGACTGTCAATGGAGATTTTGTACATCTTGATGGGTCTGTCACTGTGCCTTTTTTTTTTAAAGTGTTTCATACCCCTTTAAATTTTCCACATTTTGTCAATGTCATTGAAAGGACATTGTTATTGCTATAGCATACTACTTAGTCAATGATCTAAAGCTACTGAGCATACTGTCATCTCCACTTTCCATTCTCCTTCAGGACGGGTCTCTCCTACTGACTGCTGCAACATGGAGCCAGCCGCTGTCTGCCCTGTGGGGCATGAAGTCCGTCTTTGACATGAAGTGAGCGTGAGACAAGGTACAAGTCTGTGGGGGTAGAGGAGTCGCTGCTCCTGTCTAATGAATGCATTTCCTGTATTGTAGACATTCGTTCCCCGACGATCATTATGTGGAATTCAGCAAACACTCGCAAGATCGCGTCATCGGCACAAAGGAAGACGTGGCTCATGTGAGTACTTGGATCTGGAGGGGGGGGGGGGTGGGGGTGATATGGAGCTGCTTCTTATAAGGTCGCGCTACATTCAGAGTGGAATCTAACTGTAGCTGCACAAAAGAACCTCCTAATCCTCCTCTTTTTTTTTTTTTTTTTTTTTTTTTTCTTTTTTTCCTGTCCCACAGATTTACGATATCCAGACGGGTCAGAAGTTGCTGACTTTATATAACCCCGGACTTGGCCAATAATTACAAGCGGAACTGTGCCACTTTCAACCCCACAGATGACCTGGTGCTGAACGATGGCGTCCTGTGGGATGTTCGCTCCTCTCAAGCCATCCACAAGTTTGACAAGTTCAACATGAACATCAGTGGAGTGTTCCATCCCAACGGGTTGGAGGTCATCGTTAACACAGAAATTGTATCCTGTGCCCCCTAATTATGTTTTTTGTGTGGTGGTGAGGTCCTAAAATGTGGGGGGGGGCCTCTAGTGGCAATATGAGGAAAGGGTTGGACTTTGCATGGGTGACCATTAAGGGGCAAGTTCACGTTTAACAAAAAACGGTCTTTGCATTGAAGGGCAATCTACAATTACACCCAGCCGCACACCCATTCAGTGAACTTCTCCCTGTTTGTATATTGCAGGGCTTAACAAATTTGCTTTGAATCTAGCAGCCAGCTAAAAAAAAAAAAAGTTAGGAGCTTTTTTTTTTTTTTTTTTAACAAAGCTTTATTTAGCGTTTAAGAAGGAGGTCTGGTGCAAGAATTATTGCTCTGTCTGGCGTGTGCGGCGATTATGTAATGTATATCGCAATTGATATTTTCAGGCGTAGGTGGCCCAGCCTCAAATGTTTATTTTTTAGTTATTTTTTTGGAGGGGGGGTTGTGTTTTATGTGCTTGGGGTTCACAGGTTTTCCTTAATGAGACATTCGGGGTCTAAAAGTTTCCCCCCCCCCATGTCTCCCCTGTGCTCCACAGAATTTTTAGCAATATCGCACTGCATTACATGCTTTCCTGGCCTTGATGGCTGGGATACTGTCAACGGGGGACCCGAAAGTGACGTCATATACGTCAATTTCGGGTCAGTAACAAGAAGGGGAGGAGAGCGAATGTGTGTCCACTCTCGGAGCCCTACCCGGCGGCACCCGCTATGCGGGTCCCAGGCCTGCAGATGGGCAAGTGGAGCCCGGAACACATGGGGGGGGGGGGGCGCACGTGAAAGCATTCGGGTGGCAGCCCAGGTGCCAGGACACAATTTTTAGTAGCCACGGTGACCTGGCGCCTGGGATTTGTCAAGCCCTGGTGTAATGGAAATTGTAATCTGCAATGGTGATGAACAGGAATTTGTCCACTTCCTTTTATTCTTCATAACCCTCATAATGCTCAGCCATTGCTTCCTGTTCCTTTTTTAGGCCAAGGTTCACGCCAGCGTGTCTTTGAAATTACGCCACTTCAAAGCCGCAGATCGGTGCGATTTGCATCCCCCTGATTTCATTGCAGCTTGCGACTTCATTTAACAGAAGTCTATGTAAGTCGCAGTGAAATGGGGGGGGGGGGGGGCGCATAGCGCAGGAACCTTTTTTTCAAAATCGCTGCGACATGATTCGCGACAATTTTCACTTTTCCATGCTGGCAATGAGGGTGGAAATTGTTAGAGGGGGGGGGGGGCTAAAAGGTGCATTTTAGAAAGGAAAAAACTGCGCGAGTGTTGAGAAAACGATAACAAGCGTATTGGTAAGATTGTTTGGTTTTGTTTTTTTTGTTTTGTTTTTTGTTTTTTTGTTTTTAACTTTTCCAGAGTTTAGCTTCAAATTTGGTAATTTATTTTTGTGGTGTGTTTTTTTTTTTTTTTTTTTTTCTTGGTTTTTTTTTTTTTGTTTTTTTTTTGTTTGTTTTTTTGTCTATTGTTGGCTTCTGTGATGGGAATTTCAGCGCATGTGCTGATAGGTGACACTTTACAACAGTCATCAGTTTCCTTAACCCCTCTGCTTAGTGGGACCTTCGAACCTTCCATCTCCTACACACGGTGCCTGCACTGGACCAGTGCCGAGTCGTCTTCAACAACACAGGGACCGTTATGTATGGAGGTAATGCCTCAGCTGAATGTTCTAGAGACTTAAAATTATTCTGCCATTGTGTCAGGTTGACCACCAGATAGAGAATCGATGATCTGAAATCACAAATCAAAATTCATTCCCCCAGACCATCCTTTTATTTCCCCACCGACTGGACCCAAGGTGTCACAGCTCCAGTCCCATATGAAAAAACCGCACCGGGTTTACTCCAACCTGCTCACTATCCTAAAACACAAAGGGGATATTTGCCATTTTGGACCTCAAGGCCGAAGACTGGGTTCACAAATATGCACATTGGAATGCGGTTTGCGGTGTGAATTGGACCAGCTTTTAATAGAGCCTATTCACACGCTGCGGTTTTGAAAAGGGTCCTGTGCGTTTTTTGTGTCCGGTTCAGGTGTAAACTCAGGTAAAAATTTGCACCTGAACAGGTAAACGGACCCGTACCGGACTGCCACACTGAAAGCGCGGCCGCATATATGTGAATCCAGCCCTTACGGCTGCATTCACACTTAAGCGTTTTGAATCGCATGCAGATTTGCAGCGAATTTGCTCGCAATTTGAAAGTGCCGATGTGTGAATGACAAATCGCGGGACTCATTCATTTGAATGACACCTCAAAGCGCGGTGCGGGTCTGCTGCGATTGACGCATGATAAATCGCGGCAACCCCCATCACAGGAGGTATGTCCCCTAAAATAAAGTTCAGGAGCTATTTTTGGGCGACGTGCTTTCCGCCACGCGGGTTGCCGCGATTTTTATGGCGTAAGACCCGCACCGCAATTTGAGGTGTCAATCAAATGGCGTCTCAAATGCGAGTCCTGCGATTTTGTCATTCACGCATCAGCGATTTCAGATGGCAGGCAGGTCCGTGGCAAAAAAATGCCCGCGATGCAAAACGCTGGAGTGTGAATGCAGCCTTACAGCGCACGTTCAACTAAATTTTTTATTTTTATTTTACAAAAATTGTAGCTGCTGACTTTATTAAACGCTCACTCACCTGTCCCTCGGTCCAGTGATGCCACCCTCCGTTCTCTCTGTTCTCTCCTCTCCGCCAGCGTCGGCAAGTGTGGGCACCCGGCTGTGACAGCTCGTGGGATTCGCATTGACTCCTGGGATAAATGACGACGATATCTCAGGAGTGCATGGGAATCGCCAAGTGACAATCTCACGTTATTTCCAGACCGAAAATTATGTGAACGAGAGGAGGAGAGCGCCATTTTCGAAGAACAGCATCTGCTGATAGGAAGTGGAGCATCTCTTCTCCTGACCTGCCAGTACATATGGGGGGGTCGGGAATAAAATGATTTGCAATGTCCCTTTGCTATAGCAACCTATGAAAAGGATACTCCGGAAGGTAATGGAAGTCGGGGAAAGCAGTGTCACCCCCCCCCCCCGGAAGAAAA